>PISX010017748.1:0-17991 GCA_004024625.1 Mellivora capensis | reverse complement strand
TTATTATGCCTCCATCAGAAAGGATGAATACCCAACTTTTGTAGCAACATGGATGGGACTGGAAGAGTTTATACTGAATGAAATAAGTTAAGCAGAGAGAGTCAATTATTATATGGTTTCACTTATTTGTAGAACATAACAAATAACATGGAGGACATGGGGAGGTGGAGAGAAGGGAGTTGAGGGATATTGGAAGGGGAGATGAACCATGAGAGACTATGGACTCTAAAAAACAATCTGAGGGTTGTGAAGGGGCATGGGGTGGGAGGTTGGGGGAGCCAGGTGGTGGGTATTATGGAGGGCACGTATTGCATGGAGCACTGGGTGTGGTGCATAAACAATAGAATTCTGTTATGCTGAAAAGAAATTTTAAAAAAAAAGAAAAAAAAATTAGAACATAAATAAATAACATAGAATGCAAAAAACAGACAGCAACAACAACAAAGAGAGAATAGATCAATGAAACCAGGAGCTGGTTCTTTAAAACATCCACAAAATGGATAAATCTTTAGCCAAACTCATCAAAAAGAAAAAAAGAGAAAGGAACCAATAAACAAAATCACAAATGAGAGAGGAGAAATAACAACCAACACTACAGAAATACAAACAAGTATAAGAGAATATTATGCAAAACTTTATGCCAACAAATTGGACAAAAAAGAAGAAATGGATAAATTCCTGTTACATACTAATTATCAAAACTGAAAAAGGAAAAAAAGGAAATTCTGAACTGACCAATAACCAGCAAAGAATTTGAGTTAGTAATCAAAACCTCTCCACAAACAAAATTTTAGAACCAAATGGTTTCACAAGCAAATTATACCAAACATTTAAATAAGAGTTAATACCTTTTTCTCTCAAACTATTCTGAAAAATAAAAAAAGTAAAGAAAACTTCTGAATTCATTCTATGAGATAAGTATCACCCTGATACCAAACAAGATACCAAACAAGATACCAAAACAAGATCATGTCACCACAAAAAAAAAAAAAAAAAGAGCTACAGGCCAGTATCCCTGATGAATATAGATGCAAAAATCCTCAACAAAATATTGGCAAACCAAAACCAGCAATACATTTAAAAAATCATTCACCATTCCAGTTGAATCATCTCATTCAAGTGGGATTTATTCTAAGTATGAAAAGGTGGTGCGATATTCACAAACCATTCAACATGATACATCACATCAATAAGAAAAAGGATACAAACCATATGATCATCTATATAGATGTAGAAAAATCATTTGATAAAGTACAACAGCCATTTAGAATAAAAACCCTCAACAAAGTAGGTTTAGAGGTAACATACCTCAATATAATAAAGGCCATATAATGAAAACCCACAGTAAACATCATACTAAGTGCTGAAAAACTATGAGCTTTCCCCCTAAGGTCAGGAACAAGTCAAGGGTGTCCACTTGCACCATTTTTTTTACATAATTCTGGAAGTCCTAACTACAACAATCAGACAACAAAAAGAAACAAAAAGTATCCAGATTGATAAGGAAAAAGTAAAATTTTCACTATTTGCAGATGCCATGACACTATATATAGAAAACCCTAAAGACTCCAACAAAAAGCTACTAGAACTGATAAATGAATTCAGAAAAGTTGCAAGATACAAAATTAATGTGAAGAATTCTGTTACATTTCTATACACCAATAATGAGATACTAGAAACAGAAATTAAGAAAACAATCCCGTTTAAAATTGCTTGCACCAAAAACAATAAGATACTTAGGAATAAACCAAACTAAAGAGGTCAAAGACCTGTACTCTGAAGTCTATAAATAATGATGAAAGAAACTGAAGATGACTCAAAGAAAAGGATAGACATTCCATGCTCATGGATTAGTGGAACAAATATTGTTAAAATATTTATACTACCCAAAGCACCTGACACATTTAATACAATCCCCATCAAAATTCCACCAGTATTTTTCACATAGCTAGAACAAACAATCCTAAAATTTATATGGAACCACAGAAGAACCTGAAGATCCAAAGCACCTTTGGTAAGGAAAAGCAAAGCGGGAGACATCACAATTCCATACTTCACGTTGTATTACAAAGCTGTAGTAATCAAAACAGTATGGTATAGGCATAAAAATAGACACATAGATCAATGGAACAGAACAGAAAACCCAGAAAAAACCCCACAATTATATGGTTAATTAGTCTTTGACAAAGCAGGAAAAAAATATCCAATGGGAAAAAGACAGTCTCTTCAACAAATGGTGTGGGGAAACTGGACAGCTACATACAGAAGAATGAAACTAGACTACTTTTTTCTCCATAAACAAAAACAAATTTAAAATAGATTAAAGACCTAAATGTGAGACCTGAAACCGTAGAAATCCTAGAAAAAAGCAGAGGCAGTAAGTTTTCTGACATTTTCCATAGCAACATTTTTCTATATATGTCTCCTGAGGCAAATAAATAAATAAATCAATAAAAGCAAAAGCGAACTATTGGGATTACATCAAAATAAAAAGCTTCTATACAGTAAAAGAAACAATCAACAAAACTAAAAAGCAACCAGTGGAATTGGAGAAGATATTTGCAAATGACACATCCAATGAAGGGTTAGTAGCCAAAATATATAAAGAGCTTATAAAACTCAAAACCAAAAAAATAAATAATTCAATTTAAAAATGGGCAGAAGACATGAACGGACATTTCTCCAAAGAAGACACTTAAATGGTCAATAGGCAAATAAAAAGTTGCTCAATATCTCTCATCATCAGAAAAAAAAACAAATCAAAACCACAACGACATATCACCTCACACCTGTCAAATGGCTAACATAAACAATACAAGAAACAACAAGTGGTGGTGAGGATGTAGAGAAAGAGGAAATCTTGTTCCCTCTTGGTTAGAATGCAAACTGGTGTATCCACTGTGCAAAACTGTATAGAGGTTCTTCAAAAATTAAAAATAGAAATACCTATGATTTAGTAATCACACTACCATGCATTTACACAAAAAATATAAAAAGACTAATTCACAGTTATACATGCACCCTTATGTTTATAGCAACATTATTTATAATAGTCAAATTATGGAAGTAGTCAATGTGTCCATCAACTGATGAATGGATAAAGAAGATTTGGTATATATACATATTTTTTAAAGATTTATTTATTTTAGGGAGAAAGAAAGATTAGGGGAGGAGCAGAGGGCAATGGAGAGATAGTATCATGCAGACACCACATTGAGTATGGAGCCCAACATGGGGCTCAATCTCATGAAACTGAGATCATGACCCGAGAAGAAATCAAGAGTTGGGGGCTTAACCAACCCAGCCACCTAGGCCCCTATACATAATTTAATATTATTCAGCCATAAAAAAGAATCAAATATTGCCATTTGCAAAGACATGGATAGATCTAGACAGTAAAATGTAAAGTGGAGTAAGTCAGAGAAAGACAAATATCATATCATTTCACTTATATGTAGAATTTAAGAAACAAACAAACAGAAATGAACAAAGGGGGAAAAGAGAGAGTAAAACCAAGAAACAGACTCAAGTGGAGAGAAGAAGCTAATAGTTAAGAGAGGAGAGGTGGGGGTGTGGGTAAAAATAGGTGATGGGGATTAAGGAATATACTTGTAATGATGAGCACCAATTGTGTATGAAATTGTTGAAACACTGTATTGTATACCTGAAACTAAAATAACTCTGTATTTTAACTACAATGGAATTTAAAAGAAAAAAAATCTATTCCATTTAGAGTGAGCTACTGGTGTACTGTCCTTATATATTTCTAATCTGTTATATTTTTTTCCTTCTCTTTTATTCTTTTTATATTTGTTTTTATATCACTATTTTATTCAATTAAATGGAAAATCAACAATGTTTTTCTCTATGTGAATAAACAGGAACTCTTCATTGACAATTCCAAGATGATAGTCTCCTATAATTTCTATAATTTCCATAGAAAGTTTTTGGTCAAGGTTCTGCCCATACTTCACAAACTTATTGTCGTTTTTCTAAGAAATTTTTGATTCTGTTGTTTTTCCATAGATGACTGAGGAAACATATCCAGTGAATAAGAGACCAAGGCTTTGAAAGGGTGAACGTCAAAAGTAAATTAGACCTCTGATGACCTGAACTCCAAGGAAAATCTAATTGAATATTTCTTCTATGAATTTGTAATTGCGTACAGGAAAGCAAAGAATAAGATAAACATTTTTCTGTTTGTTTTTCACATTCACAGAAACTCCATCCTTATATGTTTTTAGATGGTCACATTTTGCTGATATTTACAAACATTTCATGTTGATCTTACATGGGTCACATCAATCACTTATACAGTTTCAATGACACTTTGTTAAATAAACTGTCATGAAAGGTTTATAGAGAATTTGATAAAAGTAAAGAAGTTGTAATTTAGCTTTTAAAGATGCATTGCCCCTTTTCTGAGATGTAATATCACTTCTAAAACACCATTAAGCTTTTTCTAGCAATAAAAATTAAAATAAAAAAACAACCCTGTTCTCTCACAATTTTATTTGCATAATCTTCTTCTTCCAAACACTGGAGGTGGGAGTAGGAAGGAGAACCTTACTTCCAATTTAATACTCCTCAGATGTAATAGTTGTGCATTGATCCCATGCAAAGAAACACTATGTGTAAGTTAAGAGTATTTGGAATTTATTCACTAAAGAACAATTAAATAAATGAGTCTTTAATCCATTCATGCAAACAAGTGCTTCCCTCAAACCCCTGAGTCATTGTATTCTGAATTAAGACATATATGGATGACAAAGGTAGCACAATTCATTCCTCACATATTATTTAGTTTTCCCAGTGGAGGAGGGTTACTAAAAAGTTATGCCAAAATTCATAGATTTTTAAAATAATTACAATTCAAGACCATTTAATTCAATTTTAAGCTAGCAGCTACATTAAACATTTGGGTTTTTTTTTCTGTTGTTCATTTGCTTTTTTCACGAAATGAAAAATCAGTGTTCATTTGAAGTAGATTTGTAAGGAGTCACTAAAACTCTAGCAATTTGTGCAAGGAAAGAAATAATAATTTTATACTGCAATTATGTTTGCAATTATATATCTCATCATGATAAGAGAATAGGTAATAAAAATTTTGTTAACATCATGGATCACTCTTTTTTTTGCTTTACATGTGAATTTGTTGAAAAGTGCTAATTTGGAATATGATTCCATATTGAGGCACTGTTCCAATCCCCCTTGTGAGTTTCCCTGTTTAATGCTCTACTTACTGACAGATATGGGTTATTTCCCTTATTATCAGTTCTCATGAAAAATTTAAAACTTTTTTAGATTACTGAGTTTTGTTGTCTGTAAAAGAAGAGTATATTCTGATAATGAATAATTAATAATTTTAAAATTTTAGACCCTTATGTTTAAAGGAGCAACTTACATATGCTAAAACCCCCAAATATAACTGCTTAGTACAGTATCTAGCATGTGTTAAGTACATACTATTTATTCAACATTAAGGTATGTATTGGTTATGTTTCTAACGGTGAGATTTGACCTGTAGTATAATCAAATATGTGCTTTAAAAAATAAGCTCTACTATAACAGAATTCAACTTTACAAATGGTTAGAGTACACAAACCATTCTTCATGAAAGAAAGCCCAGAGCAAACTTACATTTTAAACATAGCATTCATAATTCATTGATACATAAAGAGTTTGAAATTTAGTAATTTTATAGCAATAAAATAATATTCCTATGAAGAGTTAACATGTAGGTTCCTTTCCTATTTCAAAAGCTAATGTTCTCCTTTGATAATATTTATTAAATTGATGTTACACTTATTAAGATCAAAATATCTTTCTTGAGTTTCTTTCTTTAAGAAACCACAGTGAACCCTCTCATCTTTTATTCCAATAATAGCAGGCTGAGAGTTTCAGTTTTTTACTCTTTTATTTTTAAATAACAAATTCTTCATTTGTTATGAAATCAAAAAAGAAGTTTCTGAGTTATCAAGATTTTAGGGGGAACAAACTTGATTCTCAAATTAAGACTTAATTAGCAATTCAATTGTAGAGACACATTTTGAGAATCACTGGAAAATCTTATACTAGTTAAACAGTAAGTAATGAGGAAATCAATAATATAATACAAAGGAAGTTTTTATTATGGGCCTATTAAAAAATTAAATATCATGTTAATGTTATTTTCACTTTATCAAAGAGAATTTGAGTAAAGAAATTTACCTTTAGGAATAGAAATGCTAAACACTCTACTTAATAACACCAGGTTTACACATTTACTACCACATCAGAGCTGTTTTCATTACGAAACTATTGCCATTCTGGGACACCTGAGTGGCTCAGTGGGTTAAAGCCTCTGCCTTCGGCTCAGGTCACGATCCCAGGGTCCTGGGATCAAGCCCCGCATTGGGCTCTCTGCTCAGCCGGGAGTCTGCTTCCTCATCTCTCTCTCTCTGCCTGCCTCTTTCCTGACTTGTGATCTCTGTCTGTCAAATAAATAAATAAAATTAAAAAAAAAAACTATTGCCATTCTAATCATTAGTTTTGGTAAACTGAAATTTAGGGGCCTCTCATTCACTAAGAGAAACTAAACATTATCTCAGAAAGCTGAGATGACAATGAATGAACTAGGACATTTAAATTATCTTTAATATTTACAAGTTAAGTTTGTTAAGTTAAAGGTCAGAAAAATATATTTGTATTCTACATTACTTTGTCACACAAACGTAGAGGTTAGTAAAATACATTTGAATCCTCATGAATTCAAATGAGCAAACATATAAAGCCAGGTACATAGTGGGTGTTCAAATAAATTTTTTAAATAACTGAAAGAACTTTCTCAGAAAGGATTTTAAAGTAACAGTTGATGTTCTTGCAAAACTAAAATTAATCCTTAAAATTTTAAAAAGATTTTATTTATTTATTTGACAGAGAAAGAGTTCACAAGCAGACAGAGAAGCAGGCATAGAGGGGGAAGCAGGCTCCCTGCTGAGCAAAGAGCCTGATGTGGGGCTTGATCCCAGACCCTGAGATCATGACTTGAGCCAAAGACAGAGGCTTAACCCACTGAGCCACCCAGGTGCCCCCTTAAAAAAATTTTTTTGTGTGGCATCTAGATGCCTTCTAGTAGTCTTTAATAGTTTAATACAGCTTCTACAAATATTTCTTCTGATCTACAACTTAAGCTTCATATAAAAACCAGTGTTACATGTGTAAACTAGTTATAAAAGAATTAAAGAACAAAATAGCATGTTATTTTCATATTTGAGGTGAAAAAATATTTTTGGATGCTTTCCTGATTTGAAACCAATCACTTATGATTAAAAACATCCCTCTTAAGGAAGGCACTTGTGATGAGCATTGGGTGTTGTATATAAGTGGTAAGTCACTAAATTCTATACCTGAAATTCATGTTCCACTGTATGTTAACTAACTGGAATTTAAATAAAAACTTGAAAAATGAAAAATAAAAAATAAAAATATACCTCTTGTTTCTTTTATTTAAAATATTTTCTATTGTTAAAATGTCAACACTACCCAAAGCAATCTACAGATTTAATACCATCTCTATCAAAATGCCAACTGCATTTTTCAAAGAACTAGAACATATAATCCTAAAATTTGTATGGAACCAAAAAAGACCCCAAAGAACCAAAGCAATTCTGAAAAAGAAAAATAAAGCTGAAAGTATCACAATCCCAGATTTCAGGATATACTAAAAAGCTGTACTAATCAAAACTGTATGGTGCTAGCACAAAAATAGACACAGATCAATAGAACAGAATAGAGAACCCAAAAATAAACCCATGATTATACAGTCAATTCATCTCAGACAAAGGAGACGAGAATATGCAATGGGAAAAAGCCTCTTCAACAAATGATGTTGGGAGAACAGGATGGCTACATGCAAAAGAATGAAGCTGGGCCACTTTCTTTCACCGTATACAAAAATAAACTAAAAATGGATTAAGGACCTAAAGGGGAGACTTGAAACTATAAAAATCCTAGAAGAGAGCTCAGGTAGTAATTTCTCTGACATCAGCTTTAGCAACTTCTTTCTGGATATGAGTCCTTAGGCAAGGAAACAAAAGCAAAGATAAACTATTGAGACAACATTAAAAAAAAAATTCTACACAGCAAAAGAAACAAGAAAAATACTAAAAGACAACCCACTAAATGGGAGAAAATATTTGCAAATTGCGTATCTGATAAAGAGTTAATATACAAAATATATAAAGAACTTAACATAAATCAATTCCAAAAAAACCCAAATAAGCCAACTTAAAAAAATAGAAGAAATGAATTGACATTTTTCCAAAGAAGACAGCCAGATAGCTAACAGATACATAAAAAGATGCTCAACATCATGCATCATCAGGGAAATGCAAATGAAAAACACAATGAGCTATGACCCTCTACCTGTCAGAATGGCTAAAATCAAAAAAAACAAGAAACAACTGTTGACAAGGATGTGTAGAAAAAGGAATCCTCTTGCAATGTTGGTGGGAGTGCAAACTGGTGCAGCTACTGTGGAAAACAGTTTAGAAGTTCATCAAAAAAGTTTAAAATAGAATTACCATATGAACCAGTATTTCCACTACTGGGCTTTTATGAAAAGAATATGAGAACACTAATTTGAATAGATATATACACTGTTATGTCTATTGCATATTATTTATTTACAATAGCCAACTTATGGAAGCATCCCCAGGGTCCATTGATAGATGGATGGATAAAGAAGATCTATTATATATAGACAATGGAATATTACTCAGCTACAAAAACGAATGAAATCTTGCCATTTTTGGCAACATGAATGGAATGGGCGTAGAGGTTAAAATGCTAAATGAAGAGTTGAGAGGTAAGATGGCAGAGGAGTAGCAGACTGGAATGACATCAGATCCCAGGAATTCAGCTAGGAAGGTATCAAACCATTCCGAACACCTACAAACTCAACAGGAGATAGAAGAGAAGAACAGAAATTCTAGGAATTCTAGAATTCTAAAAAATCAGCCACTTTCTGAAAGGCAGGACATGCAGAGAAGTGAATCGGCAGTGACAGGAAGATTGAACACGGGAGCGGGGGGTAGCTCCTGGCCAGCGGCAGAGCAGTGGAGCAAAAAATCAGAACTTTTAGAAGTCTGCTCCACTGAGGGACTTGGCTCCAGAGGCTAACCAGGATGGTGCCCTTGTGGGAACAGTGTGGTCTCAGGCCCATAGGGTCACAGAAAGATCAGGGGTGTCTGAGTGTGGCAGAGCTGCCAGGTATCACAGCACAGAACCTGCCTACAGAGACAGAGCTGATGAGTGAGCTTTCAGATTGGGGTTACCTTAAACTGTGATCCAAGGCATAGTCTGGCCACTGCTCTTCTAGCAGGGACCCCATAACTGGCAGATCCAGGAGACTCGCCTTCCTCCTCCAGGAAGAGCAGTGTGGCAGGAATCTGCTGGGATTGGAGACTCTTAACAGGGCCGTGCACCAGAGAGAAATACTCAGTCACAGGCCAGGTGAGCTTGGAGTGGGGCTGGAGACCAGGGACACAGAGTGATTGACTGCTTATCTCTGAGGGCACACTGAAGAGAGGGACCCTGAGCTCTCAGCTCCTCCAGGCTGGAGATTGGGAAGCCACCATTTGCAATCCCATCCTCCAGAGCTGTACAGAAAGTATTCAGGGAACAAAAGCTCCGAGAGTGAGCCAGGGCAGATTACTTAGCCCTTCCCTGGCAAGGGCAGTGCAATTCCACCTCGGACAAAGACACTTGAGAATCACTGCAATAGGCCCCTCACCCAGAAGATCAGCAAGAACATCCAGCCAAGACCAAGCTCACAGATCAAGAACAGTGGTACTCCAGAACTAGGGGAAAGCAACGCATAGAATTCTTGGCTTTTTCCCAAGTATCCTTTAGTACTGCAAAACTAATTTTTTTCATTTTTTTCTTATTCTATTTTTTTAACTTTTCCTCTTTCCACTTTAAACATTTTTTTAACGAGTTTATCTGAACAATATCTTTCTAAAACAAATCTTTTCAAACCTTCATTGTTATATTCATATTTTATCCTTTCATCGTATTTAACCTATTTTTTGTATACATATGGGTTTTTTTTCCTAAAAAATTTTGGGATAAAATTTCTTCTAACAGATCAAAATGTACCCTAATCTAGCACATGGCTGTGTTCTACTCTCCAACTTGAGCATATTCCCTCTTCTTTTTTTCTCCTTTTTCCAAACAACCTATCTTATCAATTCCTTTTTTAGGATTTTTTAAAATTTTCATCTTTACAGTCATAGTCCATCCATTCATCACGTTTACACATACACACACACACACATATATATATATATGTACATATATATATATGTATATATATATACACACATACATATATGTATGTATATATATGTTTTTCCTTCTTTAGAATTTGGGGAGGTAGTTTCTTCTAAGTGACCAAACTACACCCAAAATCAACTGTGTGGCTCTGTTCTATTCACCAGTCTAATATATATATATATGTGTGTATAATTAAAAATTATATATATATATATGTGTGTGTACATATACACACACACACATATATATATGTGTGTGTGTGTATATGTACACACACATATATATATATATAATTTTTAATTTCTTTTTTCCCCTTTACTTCTCCCACTGGTATTGGATCACTTCTGATTTGGTTAGCATACATTTTCTGGGGTCTTTGCCACTCTTTTAGTATTTTATTCTCTCTTTCAGATATTTTTACCTGGGTAAAATGACAAGGAAGAAAAATCCCCACAAAAAGATTAAAAAATAGGACAGGAGGCAGTACTGATGGCTAGGGACCTAATCAGTATGGACATTGGTAATATGTAAGAACTAGAGTTCAGAATGATGATTCTCAAGGTGTTAGCTGGGCTCGAAAAAGGCATGGATGATATTAGAGAAACCCTTTCTGGAGAAATTAAATCACTTTCTCAAGAAATTAAAAGAACTAAAATCTAACCAAGTTGAAATAAAAAAGGCATTAATGAGGTGCAATAAAAAATGGAGGCTCTTACAGCTAGGATAAATGAAGCAGAAGAGAGAATTAGTGATATAGAAGACCAAATGATGGGGAATAAAGAAGCTGAGCAAAAGAGAGACAAACAACTACTGGAACATGAGGGCAGAATTTGAGAGATAAGTGATGCAATAAGAAGAAACAATATTATAATAACTGGGATTCCAGAAAAAGAGGAAAGAGAGAGGGGCAGAAGGTACATTGGAGTGAATTATAGTAGAGAATTTCCCTAATATGGCAAAGTGAACAAGCATCAAAATCCAGGGGACAAAGAGAACCCCCCCCCAAAATAAATAAAAATACATCCACAACCTGTCATCTAAAACTAAAATTTATACGTCTTAGTGACAAAGGGAAAATCCTGAAAGCAGTTTGGGACAAGTAGTCTGTAACATACAATAGTAGAAATATTAGATGGGCAACAGACTTATCCACAGAGACCTGGCAGGCCAGAAAGAACTGGCATGATATATTCAATCATTAAATGAGAAAAATATGAAACCAAGAATACTATATCCAGCTAGGCTATCATTGAAAATAGAAGGAAAGATAAAAAGCTTCCAGGTTAAACAAAAATTAAAAGAATTTGCAAACATCAAACTAGCCCTACAGGAAACATTGAAAGGGGTCCTCTAAGCAAAGAGAGAGTCTAGAAGTAGTAGATCAGAAATGAACAGGCAATATACAGTAATAGTCACCTTACAGGCAATACAATGGTACTAAATTCATTTGTTTCAATAATTACCCTGAATGTAAATGGATTAAATGTCCCAATCAAAAGACACAGGGTATCAGAATGGATAAAAAAACAAAACCATTCAAAAAAATTAACATGCTGTCTGCAAGAAACTCATTTTAGACCCAAAGACACCTCCAGATTTAAAGTGAGGGGGTGGAAAACCATTTACCATGCTAATGGACATTAGAAGAAAGCTGGGGTGGCAATCCTTATATCAGATCAATTAGATTTTAAGCCAAAGACTATAATAAGAGATGAGGAAGGACACTATATCATACTCAAAGGGTCTGTCCGACAAGAAAATCTAACTGTTTTAAATATCTATGGCCCTAACATGGGAGCAGCCAACTATATAAACCAATTAATAACAAAGTCAAAGAAACAAATTGACAATAATACAATACTAGCAGGGGACGTTAACATCCCTCTCACTGAAAAGGACAGATCATCCAAGCAAAAATCAAGAAGGAAATAAAGGCCTTAAATGACACACTGGACAAGATGGACATCACAGACATATTCAGAACATTCCATCCCAAAGCAATAGAATACACATTCTTCTCCAGTGCACAGGGAACGTTCTCCAGAACAGATCACATCCTGGGTCACAAATCAGGTCTCAATTGGTACCACAAGATTGGGATCATTTCTTGCATATTTTCAGACCACAATGCTCTGAAGCTAGAACTTAATCACAAGAGGAAAGTTGGAAAGAATTCCAATACATGGAGGCTAAAAAGCATCCTACTAAAGAATGAATGGGTCAACCCAGAAATTAAAGAAGAATTGAAAAAATTCATAGAAACAAATGAAAATGAAAACACAACTGTTCAAAATCTGTGGGACACAGCAAAGGTGGTCCTGAGAGGAAAGTATATAGCAATGCAAGCCTTTCTCAAGAAACAAGAAAGGTCTCAAGTACACAACCTAACCCTACACCTAAAGAACCTCAACAAAGAACAACAAAGAAAGCCCAAACCCAGCAGGAGAAGAGAAATAATGAAGATCAGAGCAGAAATCAATGAAATAGAAAACAAAAGAACAAATCAACAAAACTAGGAGAAGCTTCTTTGGAAGAATTAATAAGATTGATAAACCACTGGCCAGACTTATCAAAAAGAAAAGAGAAAAGACCCAAATAAATAAAATGAATGATAGAGGAGAGATCAAAACCAACACCAAAGGAATAAAAACAATTATAAGAACATATTATGAGCAACTATATGACAGCAAATTTGACAATCTAGAAGAAATGGGTGCATTCCTAGAGACATGTAAACTACCAAAACTGAACCAGGAAGAAATAGAAAACCTGAACAGACCCATAACCAGTAAGGAGATTGAAGCAGTCATTAAAAATCTCCCAAAAAACAAGAGCTCAGGGCCAGATGGCTTCCCAGGGGAATTCTACCAAACATTTAAAGAATTAATAACTATTCTCCTGAAATTGTTCCAAAAAATAGGAATGAAAGGAAAAGTTCCAAACTCATTTTATGAGACCAGTGTTACCTTGATCCCCAAACCAAAGACCCCATCAAAAAAGAGAATTACAGATCAATATCCTTATGAACATAGATTAGAAAATTCTCAACAAAATACTAGCCAATAGGATCCAACAGTACATTAAAAGGATTATTCACCACCACGACGTGGTATTTATTCCTGGACTGCCAGGTTAGTTCAACATCCGGAAATCAATCAATGTGATACAATACATTAATAAAAGAAAGAACAAGAAACATATGATACTCTCAATAGATGCTGAAAAAGCATTTGACAAAGTACAGCATCCTTTCTTGATCAAAACTCTTCGAAGTGTAGGGATAGTGGGTACATACCTTAATATCATCAAAGCCATCTATAAAAAACCCAAAGCAAATATAATTCTCAATGGAGAAAAACTGAGAACTTTTCCCCTAAGGTCAGGAACATGGAAGGGATATCCACTATCACTGCTGCTATTCAACATAGTACTAGAAATCCTAGCCTCAACAACAAAAAGAAATAAAAGGCATCCAAATCAGCAAAGAAGAAGTCAAACTCTCTCTTTGCAGATGATATGATACTTTATGTGGAAAACCCAGAAGACTCCACTCCAAAACTGCTAGAACTTCTACAGGAGTTCAGTAAAGTGTCAGGATGTAAAATCAATGTGCAGAAATCAGTTGTGTTTCTATACAGCAACAGCAAGACAAAAGAAAGAGAAATTAAGGCATCAGTCCTATTTACAATTGCACCCAATACCATAAGATACCTAGGAATAAACCTAAACAAAGAGGCAAAGAATCTGTGCTCAGAAAACTATAAAGTACTCATGAAAGAAATTGAGGAAGACACAAAGAAATGGAAAAATATCCCATGCTCATGGATTGGAAGAACAAATATTGTGAAAATGTCTATGCTACCTAAAGCAATCTACACATTTAATGCAATCCCTATCAAAATACTATCATTTTTTCAAAGAAATTGAACAAATAATCCTAAAATTATATTGAATCAGAAAAGATCCCAAATAGCCAGAGGAATGTTGAAAAAGAAAGCCAAAGTTGGTGGCATCACAGTTTCAGACTTCAAGCTCTATTACAAAGCTGTCATCATCAAGACAGTATGGTACTGGCACAAAAACAGACACATAAATAAATGGAACCAAATAGAGAGCCCAAAAATAGACCCTCAACCCTATGATCAGCTAATCTTCAACAAAGCAGAAAATAATATCTAATGGAAAAAAGACAGTCTCTTCAACAAATGGTTTTGGGAAAATTGGACAGCCACACGCAGAAAAATGAAACTGGACCATTTTCTTACACCACACACAAAAATAGACTCCAAATTGATGAAAGACCTCAATATGAGAAAGGAATCCATCAAAATGCTTGAGGAGAACATAGGCAGCAACCTCTTTGACCTCAGCTGCAGCAACTTCTTCCTAGAAACATAGCCAAAGGCAAGGGAAGCAAGGGCAAAAAGGAACTACTGGGACTTCATCAAGATCAAAAGCTTTTGCACAGCAAAGGAAACAGTTAACAAAACCAAAAGACAACTGACAGAATGGGAGAAGATATTTGCAAATGACATATCAGATAAAGGGCTAGTATCCAAAATCTATAAAGAACTTATCAAACTCAACACCCAAAGAACAAATAATCCAATCAAGAAATGGACAGAGGACATGAACAGACATTTCTGCAAAGAAGACATCCAGATGGCCAACAGACACATGAAAAAAATGCTCCACATCACTCAGCATCAGGGAAATACAAATCAAAACCACAATGAGATACCACCTCACACTAGTCATAATGGCTAAAATTAGCAAATCAGGAAAGGACAGATGTTGAAGAGGATGTGGATAAAGGGAAACTCCTCCTATACCGTTGGTGGGAATGCAAGCTGGTGCAGCCACTCTGGAAAACAGCATGGAGGTTCTTCAAAAAGTTGAAAATAGAGCTACTCTATGACCCAGCAATTGCACTACTGGGTATTTCCCCTAAAGATAGAAATGTAGTGATCTGAAGGGGCACGTGCATCTGAATGTTTATAGCAGGAATGTCCTTAATAGCCAAACTATGGAAATTACCTAGATGTCCATCAACAGAAGAGTGGATAAAGAAGATGTGATATAGAGATCTATAAATAGATATATAGATATCTACACACACACACACACACACACACACACACAATGGAATACTATGCAGCCATCAAAAGAAATATTGCCTTTTGCAACAACATGGATGGAACTGGAGGGTATTATGCTGAGTGAAATAAGTCAATCAGAGAAAGACAATTATCATATTATCTCCCTGATATGAGGAATTTGAGTGGCAGAGTGGGGTGTTTGGAGGGTATGGAAGGAAAAAATGAAACAAGATGGGATCGGGAGGGAGACAAACCATGAGAGACTCAATCTCACAAAACAAACTGAAGGTTGTTGGGGGAGGGTGGTTTTTTAGAGGGTGGTTGGGTTATGGACATTGGGTAGAGTATGTAATATGGTGAGTGCTGTGAAGTTTGTAAGCCTGATGATTCACAGACCTGTACCCCTGGGGCTAATAAAACATTATATGTTAATAAAAATAATTAATAAATAAAATAAAAAAATATTTTGAACTAAATAAAAATGAAAATACAACTTATCAAAAGTTGTGGGACATATTTACCCCAAAGATACAGGTATAGAGAAAAGAAGGGCCATATGCACCCTAATGTTCATAACAGCAATGTCCACAATAACCAAACTGTGGAAAGAGCCAAGATGTCCTTCAATAGATGAATGGATAAAGAGGATGTGATCCATATATACAATGAAATATTACCCAGCCATCAGAAAGGATAAATACCCAACTTTTGCATCAACGTGGATGGGACTGCAGGAGATTATGCTGAGTGAAATAAGTCAAGCAGAGAAAGTCTATTTATATGGTTTTGCATACTTGTGGATCATAAGGAATAACATGGAGGACATTAGGAAAAGGAAAGGAAAAATGAAGGGGGGGGAGTCAGAGGGAGAGATGAACCATGAGAGACTGTGGACTCCAAGAAACAAACTGCAGGTTTTATATAGGAGGGGAATGGGAGGATGGGTGAGCCTGGTGGTGGGTACTATGGAGGGTACATATTGCATGAGCACTGGGTGTGGTACATAAACAGTGAATCTTGAAACACTGAGAAAATTAAATTTAAAAAAAAGAAACCAAAAAAAAATGACTTTACAGAGAACACAATGGTACTAAATTCACATCTATCAACACTCCAAATGTAAATGGACTGAAAGCTACAATCAGAAGACATAGTGTGTCAGAATGGATGAAAAAACCGAGACCCATCTATATGCTCCTGCAAGAGACTCATTTAAGAACTAAAGACACCTGCATATGGAAAGAGGAAATGGAGAACCATATATCATGCAAATGGACACCAAAAGAAAGCTGAAGTATCCATACTTATATCAGATAGATTTTTTTAAAGATTTTATTTATTTATTTGACAGACAAAGATCACAAGCAGGCAGAGAGGCAGGCAGAGAGAGAGGAGGAAGCAGGCTCCCTGCTGAACAGAGAGCCCAATGCAGGGCTCCATCCCAGGACCCCAGGATCATGACCTCAGCTGAAGGCAGAGGCTTTAACCCACTGAGCCACCCAGGTGCCCCCATCAGATAGATTTTAAACCGAAGACTGTAACAAGACATGAAGAAGGGCACTATATCATAATAAAGGGATCTATCCAACAAGAAGAACTAATAATTGTTAATATTTATGGTCCCAAACTGAGAGCACTGAAATATAGAAAACAACTAATAATGCAAGTAAATAAACTCATTGATAATAATATAATAATATTAAGGGACTTTAATACCCCACTTACAGCAATGGACAGATTATCTAAGGAGAAAATCAACAAGGAAACAATGGTTTTGAATGCACATTGGACCAGATGGACTAATAGATATATTCAGAACATTTCATCTAAAAACAGCAGAATACATATTATTTTTAAGTGTATGAGAGAACCTTCTCCAGAATATATCACATACTGGGACACAAATCAGTCCTCAACAAATACAAAAATATTGAGGTCATACCACACATATTCTCTGACCATAGCACTATGAAACTTGAAGTACATCTCAAGAATAAATTTGGAAAGAGCACGAATACATGGAAGTAAAGTAACATTCTACTAAGGAGTGAATGAGGTTAACCTGAAATTAAAGAAGAAATAAAGAATACAAATAGAAACAAATGAAATGAAAATATGACAGTCTAAAACATTTGGGCTGCAGCAAAAGTGATCATAAAAGAAAAGTATATAGCGATACAGGCCTATCTCAAGAGGTAAGAAAAAACTCAAGTTCACGACCTAACCTACACCTCAAGGAACTACAAAAAACAACAGCAAATGAAGACTAAATCCAACAGAAAAAGAAAATAATAAAGATTAGATCAGAAATAAATGATATAGAAACAAACAAAAACAGTAGAACAGATCAATGAAACTAGGAACTGGTTCTTTAAAAGAATTAAGAGTATGTGCTATGAAGAGTGCTGTGAAATGTGTAAGCCTGATGAGTCACAGACATGTACCCCTGGGGAAAATTATACACTATATGTTAGTAAAAATAATTTTTAAAAATGCCATCAATAAAAAATTCAATAGATGAGCAGCCTTTGCCAAAGTAAAACTTTAAAAACTAGATTCAGTTCATTTACAGAAT
>PISX010017747.1:0-42525 GCA_004024625.1 Mellivora capensis | reverse complement strand
TTTTTTTTTAAAGATTTTATTTATTTATTTGGCAGAGAGAGAGATCACAATAGGCAGAGAGGCAGGCAGAGAGAGAGAGGGAAGCAGGCTCCCTGCTGAGCAGAGAGCCTGATGTGGGGCTCGATTCCAGGACCCTGAGATCATGACCTGAGCCGAAGGCAGAGGCTTAACTCACTGAGCCACCCAGGCGCCCCCTCTCTTCACTTTCTAATTCACTCATCTTTTTTATTCTTTTCTCCTACTTAGGAGTATTTTTTAATTTCCTAACTTCTTGAATTTAATAATTATTTCCTCTATATTTATTCTTCGGTATGTAAAAATAAAAGTATTTATGACAATGTAATTTCCTTTGAGTGCAGCTTTGATCACATCATATAAATTTGATATGTGGAGCTTTTAGAGTAGCTATTCTCTAAAAGTCTATAACTGCAGTGCTCATTTCCTCAATAATCAGAAGTTTATTTAGAATGATATTTTAGAATTCCCAAGTTTTTTTAACTAAAATGTTTATCATTAATTTTCATTTTCATTGCTTTTTCTACCTCTTATCCAGCTTAAGGACATCTGCTTCTTAAAAAGGTGGAATTGAGCTGCATTTTCTTTAGTACCTTTACTTATTCTACCTCTGAGTAATCCTTGCTTTCTCTGATCCCTGATCATACTTGGCTTGGATGGCCTGATGTCATAGTTCATTTGTTTTCTTTTGTTTGTGTCTTATGTCTGTCTCTCTAAGTCCGTAAGCAGTACAAGCAACTTGAGGATAGAGCCCACATTTTATAATTCTTTGTGTCTCCTATAGCATCGAACACCTCAGACACATCAAGTAATCAATAAATATCAGAATACCACTTTGTATTTCAGGGATGGTGAGACTGACTCACGATGTAGAGGGATCAAAAACCTTGCTAAGTAATTATGTGGCTAGCCATTTTACTAAAATACATCTACATTATGCCTTCTTTTGTACTGAAAAATACTGCTCTCCTGACAATAATCAGGATTGTGGTGACTAATATGATTATCGATACCGACCACGGATTGAGCACGTCTACATTCCAGGCACTGCTTTTAGAACTTCACATACTGCATCTCACTCTCTAATGCTCACAATAGTTCTCCTAAGTAAATATGATAATTAGCCTCATTTCCCAGATGAGAAAAACAAAGCTTAAGGTCAAGACCATGCCCAGGATCTTCCAGCTGGTGAAGATGAAGCCTGGATTAGATTTCACATTTGTCTGTTCCTTCCACTTCTGGTGCACAAGAGTTTCTGCACATTTATTCTCCCAATTGCTCACTCATTCCTCTTTCAGTCCATCCCACATGCAAACAGCTAAATGCTTGCTGGTTTACCTTGCCAGGAACTGTACTAAAAGACAGGAACATAAGTGTGAATAAAACATAGCCCCTGCTTTTGGTGACCTTCCAGAGTCCAAGGGAGCCTTTTCTTTGACATACACCAAGTTTTAAAATGTTGCAGAATGTGCTAATTGTATCTGGGCTACCCTGCAGTTTCTCTGTTTCTCTGTTCTCTGCTCCCATGATGATCAGGTGTTTACTTCAGGGTTCAACTTATCCAAGCTGATTCAGATCCTGGCTGCCAAAACTGGGGCAAGTAAAGTCATTGTATGCTCTTTGTGCAGAAAGAACCCAGGGTTTTAATAGCCTTTCTCCACCCACCTTCAACTCGGTTTCCCTCAGGACAATAATATAAGCTTTAAAGCCAAAGACAATTATGACAATGTTATTATTTCTTATGGGGAAAATCGATCTTGCCATCCTGAAGTAGGTGCCAGACTTCTGAAACATACAACAGAAACCAGTCTTGGAGGCAGGGAAGACAAGCTTCAGAAATATGTTTTATGGGGAAGAAACAACCCGGGTCTTTGTTTGCTTAGACCATCTGGTCATTTGGGCTCAGGAGAGGCTTCAGGGACTCTCATCCTTAAGATCTTTGCTGCTACATGTTTTCACACACCTGGCTCAGAGTCTACACAAATGCCACGCCATGGTAAGGCGGTCACCAGGCACTGCCTAGAGGGACAAAGCTAGGACCAGCAGATAAAAATGAAGTGGGGCCTGCTGGAACTCACCTGTCGGATTTGAAGTCTTCCCAGGTTTATAAATTTTGCTATGAGATTTCAGCTGACCAGATTGTCCTCACCCATGGCCAGTGCCACTTCCTACCTTTATGTCCCTTCACTTTACTTTTTTTTCTCACTATCTAAAACTCTAATAATGCTATGATTATTCATCTATGTGAACTTTCTCTCTCAATAAAAAAGTAAGGCAATTATTATTATTATTATTATCTCATGTAAAGCAATGTCACTTCCTTCTTTGTTCCCTTATAGTACTTCACACAGTGCATGGTGCATTAGGGCACTTCCGACTCTACTGAAAGACCAAATGGCACCAGAGTCCTCCATGATTTGGGTTCGAGCGTCCTCTACAGTCTTCGAGCTCATGCACCCCAGTACCCATCTTGGAAATTCTTGCTGTTGCCCATCACCTTTTAGCACTGATCTGCCTATACTCTTTCTTGCATCCCCTGTTGCTACCCAGTCTTCTTATTTAATGAAAGCTTTTCAGACTCCTCCAGCTTGAACTGACCACAGCTCCCTTGAATGATACCCTACCCTATAACCATTCCTTAGTGCTTCTTTGGAAAATTAGTTAAGTGTGATAGACTGTAAGACCCTGGAGGGGGGCTGGCATATCAATATTGTTCATCACTCTATCCTGCCCCGGCACCTGGCAGTGACCGCTAACAGCAGGTTGCATTTACTGAGGACTTACAGTATGCCAGACACTAGGTTTGTTGATGTATATAGATTATCTAATTTAGTCCTCATAATAACCCCAGGACATAGCTATCATTACTGTTCACATTTTATGAATGAGAAAGTAAGGTTTAAAGTTGTTACATAAGAAGTCAAAGCCACCTTCTAGCACCATCAGTAAACAGGGAACACATTCAAACACTTTTGCCAACGTTCAATCAGTGTGGATTAAATCATGTAAAAATTACATGGAATGATTGCTAGTCTTCAAGTCATTGTGCTTTATGCTTGATCTGTCTTGAAACAGGTGTTTTCCACCCACCTCATCAAGTGATTTCCATTGCTCCAGTGGAGGTCCCCTTCATGTCGGAGACCTTCTGCTTCTTTGTGTTTAAAATTAAGGGAAACTGGCTTCCATATTTGTAACAGCTCTTTCTGTACCTGTTCTGATGGAAAGGTATGGTGGGTGGTATTCTCTACAAGGTTACATGATTAACTTGTCTTTCTTCTCTAAATGCATTTCCTGTCTTACAGAGGTTGCCCAGTGGCAAGTCTCAGCTGCTAGGAATGTGTACCGTTTTCTGACCCCTCTGTGGGCTGCCCTCACACAAACACAGTCTACGAAGGTGCTATTAACCACACAGGATATCTCCTCCAATATACTTAACCAAGTCGTAAAGCCTTTCACCTGTTTTCTTAATGTCTAGCCTAAGAACAGTAGCTTCTTACTAACCTCTCCAAACTCATAATTATAATAAGGATTTCTTTGTGTTCATGGCACTGTTTTTAGACTTGCAGAATAAAATGAACATATGCAATCGTAATTCCTTCCCCTTAGCTCCTGGAAAAATCAAGAAGTCATAAGGACTTGGGATGAAGAGAAAGAATATACCTGCTTTGTTTGTTTTTGCTTCTTCCAAATATGGCCCTTGTCAAAACACAGCAAGCGCAAGCAGGACCCCACAGCTCTTGAATATCCCTGTCTTGTGCCAACCTATTTAAAGGAGGGTGGGGAATCTCTTTGAGATTCTGTAGTCTAATTAGCTAACAATAATGAGTGGATAAATAAACTGACAAACAAAAATTCCATGTGTTAAGAGAAGATTCTATATCCCCATTTTATAGAAGAGACTACTGTAGGTCTGAAAAGGTTAGTTACATGCACTCTGTTCTAAAGCCTGGTGGTTTGGGGCATAGATTTTGGAATCCAGTGTCATGGCTCTGCCAGTTACCATTTACATGTCCTTGGGTATGTAACCTCTCAAAATGTTGATCTCAACTGCAAAATGGTGACAATAATGGCACCTATCTGTAATAATAGAGTTAGAGACAAAATAAGCCGTTTCTGTCTTATTCAGCTATTTTTCTAGTGCCTAAAATGAAGCTTACATGAAGAAAATACTCAGAATATTTCTGTGCAATGGAGAGCAATGACTAGCACAGTGGTTATATAGAAGTCTTCAGAAGATGCTGGCTATTACTACTACGACTACTACTACTACTACTGCTACTGTCCAGGTGAATGGTAGAAGCAGGAGACAAAACCAGGTCTCGGCTGACTCTCAGAGCAGACATGGGCAATTCTCCCTTGGTGTTGCCCCCTCCCTCTCTCTCTCATTCCTTATTTCCTTCCACCACTCATGAAGAACTTCATTCCTCAACCACTGAAGTAACTTTCTAAATAGATTCCCTCACTTAATTCATTCTGTACCCAATTGCCTAAAATAAACTCAATCAACAACCTTGAAGCTTTACAATTATCTTCATGGGAAAAAAACAGATTCTGTAACCTAAGTCTCAAAGTCCCTCTTTTTTTCTAGACCCACTGGCACCTCTCTTCTTCCTCTCCATTCCATGATGCTTTTATTGCAAACTGTATCTACTAGACTGAGGAGCTCCAGGTGCCCCAGAATCCTACCTCTGCCTGCCCCCTCCGTCATTCTTTCCACTGCCCTGTTCTTACCCTTTTTCTCAGTCAGACCAAACCTGGCTCACTCTTTAAGCCTCTATTCAATGAAATATTCCCTAACCACCTGAACCACAGCTATCATGTTCTTTCAAATTTGGCATTCCAACCTATGCTACTCCTATGGACTTTTCTTTATTTTAAAACATGCTTGTGGTCAAATTTCCCACACTATGTGTATTACTGATTTCCAGACAAGTGTGACTTACTAATCCTTGGATAGGCATAGGCTTGTTTTAGCTGAAGTATAATGATTAAGCAAGCTATTCTGTCAACATCCATTTCCTCATCTATAAAATGGGAATAGTAGTACATACCTTTCTAGATTGCTGTGAAAGGGACAATAAATGTAACGTGTTCCTTCCATCGAGTACCTTGCACGTAAAATGCAGTAGCTACAGTTGTTAAATATTATTTTTTGCTAAATTTAAGTAAAGATGAGCTGAGCATGTTCTAAAAATACCAAGGAATGTTGGAATTTTTTTTTCCAGTTTATAAAACCAGCCTCATGTTCTCTTTCTTATCTTTGGTAGAACCTGATTTCTTATATATCAAGTGCCCTTAAATTAATGATTACTCCCATTTTATATGAAAAATAGAAAGTCTGTCATGACTTCCCTCATTAGTAAAACTCTTTCAGCCCCCTCCCTAGCTCTGCTTTCATATATCTGTACTACTGACCCAGGCAAGGACTAGTACATGTAAGAGGCAGACCAGATGGGGCTCCAGGGTTGGAGAACCCACAGACACTTCACCTCACCTTACCTCACCTCACCTCACTTTCTGCAAGGGTGCCTCCCAGAAAACCTGTCCAGGGTGCCTCTCTCTTTTTTTTTTTTTTGGTTCTGCCTGTTTTGATAAGATTAGTTTTTACGCTAAGCCTAGAAGCGGAAGGGCCAGGATAATGTCAGGAGGGGCTGGCCCTTATGCAATTTCCTATTGTTGACTAGCAATGGAACAGAGAAATCTTTCTGGCAGTTTTATGAGATTGAGATTTCTCACTCCCAGAGGCCAAGGAGGAAGATCTACAGGAGTGGGAAAGAGATTGCGATGAACTCCAGCCTTGGAAGGAATCAGTCTCACAGGCCTGGCGCCATGCTTCCTGGAGCCCCTCTCTCCTGGAAGACAGAGGGAAATGTGTAGGCCCTGCACACCTGAGTGTATACCTGCTGGAGGGCTGCTTGAGCAAAGAACTGGTTTGGGCCATTAACCCTTCAAGAGCTTTACACCTTCCCCTACTATGGTCAATAATGAACATCTTAACAACAATGGTTTCCCACCAATCAGGGCTTGACAACTCCAGGCCTCCTGTGATTCATACAGGGAAAATCTTCTCAAGTCATAGCAGAGCATTTTCTGTTATTTTCATACTAGTAGGCACCAGAGTGTTGGGTTGCAGATTTAAGGTTAGCATCAGGCCTTGGCTGCCTTCTTCTAGTGGAGAAACCAAACTTTAGGACAGTCATAGTATTAAGCTCTTGAAATCATCTATGTGAGAACCACTTGAGGTTTAAACCACTTGCATAAAATGTAGCTTTCTGGACCCCCACTGAAAATCTTCAGAATTGAACTCTCTGAGGGAATGGCCTAGAAATCTGCATTTGACAAACTCCCCCAAGTTTGGGGGTAACTGAGGTGCCCCGGGCTGCTGAGGACTGAGTTCTTATGACCTTCCGTGTTATGAAACTATGGTTTTGTTTTTCTTCGTTATTCATTGCCTGGAGGAAATTGACTCCCAGTTTTAATCTGATCTGGAAGAATACACACATTTTTAAAACGGTATCACTTTTGCATTCATTCTTTAACACATACACCTATTGAGCACTTTCTGTGTGCCAGGAACAATACTACAAGCCTGGCTCTGAAGATGAATAAGACATGGTCCTTGAATTCAAGGAACTTCTAATCTCTTAAGAAGGCATATATGTGCAATTGGGTGTTAGAGGAGCTCTGAAAGAGGTCCACAAGGATAAAACCAGAAAGGAGAGAACAATCAATTATACCTAGGGAACATGGCAGTCATCAGAAATATCTTCACATGGTGAAAGTTGTGTAGGTATCCCCAACCAGACAAATGGGAAGAAAGGTAGCATTCTAGACTGATGGGGCAAAGACTTAAATTCTAAAATAGTAAGACAGTTCCTAGGAACTGAAGGTGGTTCATGATAGCTGGAAGACAAGATGATGGGTAGAGGAGAGGAACAAAGCAATAAATGATCCCTGGGAGACAAAGAGGAGCCAGATTATAGATATCTGTGCTAAGTAATTTGATTTTTTTTCATTGAAATATACTTGGCATACAATATTACATCAGTTTCAAGTATACAGCATGGTGCTTCAAAACTCTGTACATTCTGCTATGCTCCACAAGTATAGCTACTGTGTGTCACCATACAATTCTATTACAATGTCATTGACTGTATTTTCTATGCTGTACTTTTATCCCAGGGACCTAGACAAAGAACTTGAAATTTATCTTCTAGGATTGTTTTCTCAAAGTGTGGACCTAGAGATTTCCACGATAGAATCACCCAACTGAGTCAGCATTTTTAGAAGCATCCCACATGACCAGTATATTAAGTTTGGAACCCACTGTTTGTGCAGAGGAGAGAAATGATTAGAAAGAGTATTCATCAGGATGGATGATGGATGAGTTGCACTGAGTTTAGAGGCAAAGAGAGTCATGAAGGCTAGTTAGCAGACCAAAGCAATTCTCCAGATGTGAGATGTTAAGGGATTCAGCTAATAAGGATGGGGCCTGGATTGGGAGGTGTGCTAAGAAGGTAGGATTTATAGGGCATAGTCCAAATGGAAAAAGAGAAATTTCCAAGAAGGTCTTGCAGTCAAGTGCAAAGCTTCGTATTTGTTGAAAGTTTTAGACACTTATCTGGGGTCATTTCTATCTTGTGTGACGAAGAAAGGAAATGTTCTTTCATCAGAACTTTCTTTGTAAAAATCGATACCCTTATTCATTCTTGTGCATTCCCATGAGTGTGCATGAAAAGCCACAGTAGTTCCAGAGCAATTGTAGGTGATATTATGGATGGTGCCGAAAGCAACTGTCTCTTTTAGAGACATAATTCCGCCTCACGTGTCTAAGAATGGTGAGGTTGAAAGGTTGCTTGGGCTGCCAAGGCTTGACATCTTAAACAACAGAAATTTATTTTCTCACAGTTCTGAAGTTTAGAAGTTCATGATCAAGGTGCCAGAAGAATTTAGTTTCTGGTGAAAGCTCTCCCCTCAGATTGCAGATGGCTACCTTCTCACTGTGCTCACACGGCCTTTTGTGTGTGTGTTCAAAATGAGAGGCAGAGAGGGAGGGAGGAAAGAGAGTACACGTGTGCTCTTATGTGTCCTCCTACAAGAACACTAATCCTATATCGGGGCACCTGAAGATCTAGAACACTGATTACAACAGCCTGGCTCATAAAAGACACTCAATTTTTTTGTTGACTATTGAATGAATGAATGAATTTGAAAATTCAGGAATTTCAGAGAGAGGTGAGTAAAAGATTTGTCCTAGTTTTCTTTAAAACTCTCAAAAATTATAAAAAAATTAAAAACTATACTCCTTAGAAAAGAATTTCAACACTGAAATTTTTCAAGATATAGCAAATATAAGATTAACAGTGGTCAATTAAAATATAAAATGTTTAGGGGCGCTTGGGTGGCTCAGTGGGTTAAAGCCTCTGCCTTTGGCTCAGGTCATGATCCCAGGGTCCTGGGATCGAGCCCCACATCCGGCTCTCTGCTCAGCAGGGAGTCTGCTTCCTCTCTCTCTCTCTCTCTTTCTCTCTCTCTGCCTGCCTCTCTGCCTACCTGTGATCTCTGCCTGTCAAATAAATAAATAAAATCTTAAAAAAAAAAAAAAAACACTAATCCTATCGGATCAGGACCCCACCCTTATGACCTCACTTAACCTTCCTTAGAGACCCCATCTCCAAACACAGCCACATCAGGGGTAAGGCTTCAACATATGAATTTTTAGGGGACACAAACATTCAGTCCATAACATTCCACCCTGGTTCTTATCTTCAAAATTAATTCATTTAATTCTAATGAACCCAAACATCTTAATTTAGTCCATTATCAACTCTAAAGTCTAAGGTCCAAAGTTTCCTCTAAATATCATCTAAGTCAGGTATTGGTGAAACTTCAGGTATGATTCCTCCTGAGGCAAAATTCCCCTCCAGTCGTGAAACCATACAAATTATGTGCTACTCTAGAATGCTGGGACAGACTAAGGATAGACACTCCCATTCTAAAAGCAAGACACATTCTAAGCAATTCCCAAACCAAGCAAGGCAAAAACTATTATACGTCAAACCTTGATAATAGGGGCACTTGGGTGGCTCAGTTGGTTAAGCATCTGCCTCAGGTCATGATCCTGGAGTCCTGGGATCAAGCCCCACATCAGGCTCCCTCCTCAGTGGGGAGTTTGCTTCTCCCTCTGCCCCTCACCTCGCTCATGCTCTCTCGCTCTGTCTCTCTCTCAGACAAATAGGTAAAATCTTTAAGAAACAAAAAACAAAAACTTTTGTAATGATCCTCTTTGGCTTAATGACCACCTTTTGGACCCACTGGGGTGATGATCCTGTCCCCAAGGCTCTCTGGGTCACTCCTGCCCCCCAAGTTTTCAGGTGTAAGCTGTTTAGCCTTTTAAAATCAAGGAGATGGCCCCACCCTTTGAAACAGAGGGAACAACCCTGATGATCTCTGAATCACCTTTTAGGTGTTTCTTCCTTTTTCTTGAAAAATAGTACACATTGATAGCCGAAGAGTTTTATTGCTCCATTCTTTAGAATCCAAAAAATTCAACAGACTTTCTTAATTTTGTCCAGTCTCCATCTGGGTTTGAATCTCTTACACACTAATTGCTGGCTGTATTGGGTTGGCAATCCAGACTGTTTCTCATTTGCAAGTTGTGTATTTATACCTATTTCACAGGGCTATTCATTCAGCCATCAGCTCATTCATTCAACAAATATTTATTTATGTTTTGTTTCATAAATCACACGGTGGAGAAAAACAGATTTCCTGCTCTCATGGGAATTTGTATGGAAGGATACAGACAATGAAACAAATAAACATATGGTAACAATGCTAAGGAGCAAAATAAAAGAGACAAAGAGGTATGGGAGAGAGGAGTGGTACCTTTTAGAAGGTGTAGTCAGGGAAACCTCTCTCAGAATGTGACATTTGGACAGAGATATGAATGAAGTAAGGCAGTGACACAGCTGAATGTTTGGGGGATGAGTATTCCAGGGAGAGTAAGCAGTGAAAGAAAGAAAGCCCAGAGATAGGATAAGGCTCAACTCATGGAAGGATCAGCAGGGAGGCTAGGGCTGTAGATGCTCCAGCAAGGAGTGCCTGGAGCAAAAAAAGCAACAGAGAGAATGAATCCCTTTGCTTAGGTAGGTAGCTATCTGGGAAAGGAACCTTCTAGATGGAGGGAATAGTGATTAAGACGGTTCTAAGGTGAGAGGGTATTACCTGTGTTTGAGGAGCCAGAGGACCAGAGTGGCTGGGGTAAATCCACCAAGGTACAAACTGGAAAGAGGTGAGAGCAGAGGAAAAGGAGCCAGCTCATATAGGACAGCTGAGGCCATGAAGTGAACAGCAGGTTTAATTCTAAAAAGGGAGGTGTCATTGGAGCACCCTAGGCAGAGGAATGACACAATCAGAATTATAGTGTGATGGAGTCATTCTGGCTTTGAAATGGACGATATACTCTTGGGGTCAATAATGAAACTAAGAGATCAGTAAGCAGACTAAAGCAATAATTGAGTCAAGAAATGATGATGGCTCGATCAAGGTCCTAGCAGAGGAGGTGGTGAGGGTGAGAAGAGTTCAGATTCCAGATACATTTTACAGTTGGAACTGATGGGCTTCGCTGCTGGATTGGATGACAGGTGACCGTTTCCAGCGTACACAGTCTCTAGTTGCAAAGGGAAATGTGTTTTTCCTAGTGGACTGTGTGTCATAGAAGCTTTTAAACGTTTTCATTTGGCAAGGAAATGGTGAGGGGAGACCTGAGAAGAGGTTCTGAATTCTGCAACCAGGGGGTCCGTCCTAGGAATGTTTGCTGAGTCATCATGGGTGTTCCTGTTGATCCAAAGAACAGGCAGCTCTCATCTTCAGAAGAAATACAATTGCCTTCTCCACGTGACTGTCTCTCGCATGCCTATCCTACTCTTAGCCTTAAAGCAGACCAAATCTTATCTAGAAACATGACAAGACTTCCCAGCTTCTTATACTGGAGGGAAAGACTATGAGGAAATGAGAAGAGCATGGGTCTTTCCTGATTGTACAAAGTATGGTCAAATTGTGGCTTCTGTAGTAAAGGCTCTAGAGCAAGTGTCCATAGAAGGGGATTTCTTGGACATTTGCATCAGGGACCATAGCTTAAAGCTGTGCAGAATGGAGAGCTCCCTTTTTTGGGATGAAATTTTGTTCAATGTTCTTTTGCCCATCTGGGTCTGCTTGGGGGCCCCAGGCTTCAGTCTTCTAATGTCCGGTCCCACAAAACAGGGAGAAGCAAGGACAGGTATTCAGAAACAGACCCATGTGTTCTAGGCTATAGCCAGTCTCCTGCAAGGCTGAGCTCTGCTAATGGGTATATCATATCTCTGTTCCTTCTACATGCTTCTCTCCTCACATGACAGCCGCCGGCTCTCAGGCATAGAGGCACGACCATCTCTTTCTCAGAGCAGGCTTTTCTGTTTCCTGCCTGTTTAGAGCATGGCACTAGATTTTATTATTATTCCACGTGTTGACATTAACATTAATTTTTAAAAGATCATTGTCATTTTATACACAATAAAATCACATGAACTCAGGGAATCATTTTTTATAATTACTGATTCAGAACTTCCTTTTCTACTGAGCAGTAATAACTTGTGCTTCTGGAGGATTTCTTTTTCTTGACAACAGAAGTGAGATGTAAAAGGGTAACCATTCTAACATAAATGCTTTCCATATTAAAATGCCATTTGTTGCTAAGCAAAATAAGATATCCTTACAGACCCACATTTTGTTGAGCTATGAGAGTATTTGGACTTTTATCACCTTGTTAATTAGGAAGAGGAAATTCAGAGTAATTTAGTAAAATAGTGGCTTCTCTTTGGGACTAGGTATGAGATGATGAGGAAAAAAAGATAATTACCCACTAGGGCTAGAGGGAAACTGTATGGAACTGCCCACGTGAAGACTGGAAGCATAAATGAATGAAGATCAAACAGGCTGTGACAAATGTGTGGAGGACACATTCCTGTCCTGGGACAACTGAGGTTCACCTCTTGGGTCAAACTAACTCTTATTTCTCCAGCTCCAAGCAGGGTGCCTGGTTCAGATTCAGCATTCAATGAATATTTGTAGGTTAAATGCATAAGGGTTAATTTGGCACCAGAAGTTCTGGATGGAACAAAAGCTGGCTCGGGTCCAGGATGAAAACGTGTCTTCTGTGATTTTGATTTTGACTGTGCTCTGGGACAGGAGTGGAGGTGGATGTTAGGAGTAGAAAATGAGGCTTGAGGGATCTCTCACAGATCCAGTCCAAGTCCCAAGAAAGCCAGATCAAATCGTATATTTTTAGGGCAACGTCACAGCAGAGTAGTGATATGAGCTATTTATCTGCCATTCAGTTTTCTTAGACACAGATTAGCCCCTATTGGGTATACACAGACTGATTTTTTTGCCCCTATTTTCCAGCTCATATATATATACTTTTGGCCAAAAGGTGGCCCAGGAAAAGATCTTTGGGTGAGTCACTGAGAACTCATGCTTACTACTAGAGAAAATATCAAACCAATCAACCTATATAATAAAATAAATTAAAAGTGACACCTTGTTGTTGAACTATGTGCAAAAAAGTTGTTGAACCACTCTTCCTAAGCTGATTATGCTTATCTCTTCCCATTTAGTTGTAGAGGTGGGCCATCCAGAACCTTCCCCAGTTTGGCCTCATTACTTAGTCCCACCAGACTTGAACCTCTTTTTCACCTCCTCTTAGGTAGCTCAATAAGACTATATTCCCTAAACAAACACTGCTCTAGGAAGTGATTGGGAAATATTTTGTTTAGGGGAAATACCTGTAATTTGCATTTCTCTCTTCTATCCTTATAGTATTGGTTGAGGAAGAACAGTGAGGATCTCATAATCAGTTCTAAATCTCTATTTATTTGATTTTCATCAAATAAATTTACTGCCTAGACTTGAATACTTTATAGGATAAAAATTCCAAAACTTACAGAAATAGATACACGGCATATACCACTCCTATTCAACATTGTACTAAAGGTACAATAACAATAATAATATAAATTGTCTAAGAAAAAAAGGGATAAATACACACATATTTACACTAAAGAAATGGAGAGATAAACTAAAAATTTAGGAAAATTTTTGACCAATAGTGAAAAGCAAGGGCCTGGATAGAAACTAGACTTCTTTGAAGTACTTTATTTATAGATTTTAAAGATGTTTTATTTAATTATAAAACAAAGTTTTATCTTTAAAAACAATTCCTTGGGGGGTGCCTGGGTGGCTTAGTGGATTAAAGCCTCTGCCTTCAGCTCAGGTCATGATCCCAGGGTCCTGGGATCAAGTCCCGCATCAGGCTCTCTGCTCAGCTGGGAGCCTGCTTCCTCCTCTCTCTCTGCCTGCTTCTCTGCCTACTTGTGATCTCTGTCTGTCAAATGAATAAATAAAATCTTAAAAAAAAATTCCTTGGGCGCCTGGGTGACTCAGTGGGTTAAAGCCTCTGTCTTCGGCTCAGGTCATGATCCCGGGGTCCTGGGATGGAGCCCCACATCGGGCTCTCTGCTCAGCGGGGAGCCTGCTTCCTCCTCTCTCTCTCTCTCTCTGCCTGCCTCTCTGTCTACTTGTGATCTCTGCCTGTCAAATAAATAAATAAAATCTTTAAAAAAAATTCCTAAAAATCAAAAGTAAAACCAACACTTAACATGATTGTGTTTAAAACTTTTGGAGGGGAGGGGGTGGGGGGTTGAGTGAGCCTAGCAGTGGGTATTAAGGAGGGCACATATTGCATAGAGCACTGGGTGTGGTGCATAAACAATGAATCTTGGAACACTGAAAAAAAAGTAAAATTACAATATAAAAAAAAAACCTGGTAGAATAATCACCCAGAAAGTTCAAAGTCATTTGAAAACATGGTTAATTGACTGTATCTCTGATGAGGGATAAATTAATGCTCCAACCCTACCAAATCTTTACTATCATATCAACATTGGTGATTTTATTCCAAGGTAGGTTTCATATGTGTTAAAGAATAAATCCAAATAATGTTTATGCTGATGTGTTTGAGAATTGAGACTTTAGTGATTTTGATATTAAGTAAAAACATCAGGTTAAATACAGTCCTGTAGTTCTAAATTCAGATTGGAAGAATTAGTACAATCTCATTAAATGGTGTAACTTAAAAATTATGCTTTCTTTTTTTTTTTTTTACTTCTGGCAAATAGAATTACTAGAAGTCATGACCAGCTCAGTAGGTATAAGTACCACAAGAGCCCAGATTGTGATTTTTAAGTATCATTTCCATTAAAAGAAACAAGAATCCTTGGAAGAAGTGACTGTTTCTAGTTTCACAGAAGAAAGTATTCAAGATGATCCTGGGATATTTTATCATACAGAAAGTGAGGGGAATATCAAAATCAATTAGAGGCATAACAAAAGAACTTAGGATCCAATGTAATTAAGTTCCTATTGACCAAAGGAACAATGTGTCCATTGTTAAGAATAAGAACTGCAGTACACTGAAGGACATTAAATATGTTGGCATCCGTGAGTTCCTACTGATAGTGTTAATGAGGATGACAATGACAAAATCAATAAAATTGTTGTTGATCTTTTCAAGATGGTAAAGAACTCTCCATTATTTTGAAAGCTGGTAATTAAAGAAAGAATCAAGATTTATCTTGCCTTTATTCAAAATATATACCTCAGGATGACAAAGTAGTTAATGAGAAAATTTTTGTTTTTGACATTTTCAGCTAACAATGAAGAGGGAATAACAGAATTATAAATCACCAATTTATAACGTCTCTTGAATTAATGGTTCCAGACATGGATTATCAATGGCTGCTAACATCACAAGAAGAGGTAAGTATATATTTTTTTTTACCTCCTGGTGGAAGTTTACTTGTAAAACAGAACTGCAACCACAAAAGTGACAAAATCAAACCTGAATATGCTCAAACCTCTAAGTATAACTATCAATTAATAGGAAGTTAGTACTGTAGCAGAGCAATTGTTTCACTAAATTTAGTGATTAGTTTAATTCAACTTCTAGGGTGCCTGGGTGGCTCAGTGGGTTAAAGCCTCTGCCTTCGGCTCAGGGTCCTGGGATCAAGCCCCACATTGGGCTCTCTGCTCGCCAGGGAGCCTGCTTCCCCATCTCTCTCTCTGCCTGCCTTTCTGCCTACTTGTGATCTGTGTCTGTCAGATAAATAAATAAAAATCTTTAAAAAAATTCAACTTCTAGTCTGAATGTGTCATTACCAGGTAATTGGAGGATAAATACAGAAACCATAGATCTATTTGTCTTCAAGATCTCCAAAACATGGGCATGTGTGTGCATATGTGTGTGTGTGTGCATGTGCATGTGCGTGTGTGTGTGTGTGTGTGTGCATGTGAGAGAGAGAGAGAGAGAGAAAGAGAGAGAGAGAAGGAGACAGAGACATGGAGACAGAGGGAGAGAGAAAGACCATCATTGAATGAGTATTTGAAATTTCCCAGGAACCCTAATAAATATTTCGTGTATGTTCTATCATTTAATCCTTGCAACAACTCTGTGAATTACCTTATTTGACAGATAGTGCTCTGCAAAGTTAAGTGACTTATTTCAGGTTATATTCCCAAACCCATGTTCATATCCATTACAATGTAATTACTTCCTTGTCTAAATGACAGAAAGAGTTTGAAAACTGGTGGCCTGTGGACTCAATGTGGCATGCAGACATGTTTCATTGACTTGAAGACTCATGTAGGATTATCTATTTATTTATTTTAGATATTTCAGATTTTAGGTTTTAGATATTTTTATAATAATTTAGATTTTTAATTTAGATATTTTTATAATCCAGATCATTGGATTCTTCTGGAAAGTAAAGAGATTGGCAGAAGATGTCCCATATTCTTGCCCAATAATACACAACTCAAATGAGTAGAAGCTGCTCTTATTAGTTAGTAGAAGTGCTCTGGAGTTTGCCACAATCCCCACTAATCCCTATTGCTTGTTTCACAAACCAGTTTTACCTATCCTTTATTTCCTGTTGGATCCACTAGCCTCATGTGTTTGTAAATCCTGATCCATACCACAACAATTAACTAACTAAATCATTCATACAGCCTTAACATATACTGTTTTATGTCATAGTTATTAGTCTATGCATCTCATCTCTATAATCAGACTGCAAGCTAGTAAAAATTTCATATTATTATTTTATATATTCATAGCATAAAATGTCTAGATATCCAATGAATAAATAAATTTAACTAGTTGACTAATGAAAAGTATAATGGGTGGTTGCTAAAATATAGCTGGTGGTTCTAGTCTTAGTTGATTTCAGAAGAGTTCTAAATGCTCATTCTAATGAACTATTATGTCTTCCACAAGGAGAAGTAAGTCACTAAAAACAGGACTCAGATAGTGGGGTTCTTTGTTGCACAGTGGAAAAAGTTGGACTGAAAATATAGACTTTTTATTTTTGAAAATCCCATCTTATTCTCAAAATCATCATTCTTCATGGAGCTTGTATTTTACAGCTGAAATAATCGGTTTCTGTGGGGTGTTATTACTTACACTATCTTTTCTATTGAGAGAAAACGTGTTTTCAAAGCACAAGTTCCCAATCTTTCAAAATAAGTCATCTTGCTAGAAAATGAAAATGTAACTTTAGTATGTCCAAATGCCAGCATAAAAAAGGAATACTTTTCCAACTTGTAGCTACCTATGGGGAGCTATTGTGGGCATTTCCACAGACCAGCTGCCCACAGGGATGTGTAGAACAGACAAAACCTTTGAATGGCCCAGACCTAAGGAATGATATAACCAAAACACAAGACAAACACAAGGAATCTCCTCACTTGTCTGCATTTTTTTCTTTTCTCCTCCATATGACATACTAGAAACATTTTTTTTTCTATTTAAAAAAATTTTAAACATTTACTGCTTACCGTGGCTAGAAAATGACTGGAATTGAAAGTCCAGTCTGTCATTTGGGTGGTATTATTTAAGTTCTCTCCTTACAGAGAATTTTCCAGGTTCAGCTCTGCAGTTGAATTCTGAGATCCAGGTAGGGTAGAGAACGGGAAATATTTCCTTAATCATCCTCAGTGTGCAGAGTCAGAAGTAGGAGGGGACAGACCCAATGTACCGCCCCAGACCAGGGTGGGAGTGATATTGTAATGAAACACAGGACCAGGAGCAAAGCTCTGGCCTAAAGTGGCTACAGTTTTGGTATAAGCAAGGAGGGTCTAATGGTTACAGTCCTGGATATTGTAGCCACCTTTGGAACATAGGAGCATGATGATGCGTACCAGGATGAAAGAAAGCAAGGAGGCATTTCCTGGGACCATTGGGATCATCAGGACACTTTCATACCAAAATATGGTATGAGGACTTGGCCAATTTGAGCAGACCTCTTGACCTTGTCTTCTCTTCCTTATATTAGATCAAATTTTCCATGACATTCATGGCCCTTACTTATCTGATTCTAAGCTACTTTTACTGTCTTATTATTGATTTCTTCATGCTCACCATTTACGTACATGGTAGTCAAACCAAACACACAAGCCCCATACGTTCTCCCATATTTTGTTTATGTTTTCTCTTTGGGACGGTCCTTCTCCCCATGAAGCATTCCTGAAATTCCTCTTCTCCCTCTGGATTCTCATGCTCATCCCTCTTCTTCCATATTGCCTGGCTCCTAAAGGCCAAGCTGAGCTTGCCTGATTTCTTATGTCCTGTAAGGCCAGGCACATTCTTGAGTACAACAGACACTCCAGGTAAAGAAAGAAGTTCAGTCAGAATGAAGCTAATCCATGGGGCACCGTGCTTAATTACAATAGCCTGAAATCAAGTGGATTTGGATAATTCTTCCCTTTCCTTTATTACAGTTCCCAGTTTTCTTATCTTTTTTAAAAAAAAGATTTTAATTTATTTATTTTAGAGAGAGAGACAGAGAGTGAGCACATGAGCAGGGGGAGGGGCAGAAAAAGAGAGAGAAAGTATCCTAAGCAGACTCCCTGCTGAATGTGGAGCCAGTGGTGGGGCTTGATCTCAAGACCCTGAGATCATGACCTGAGTTGAACTCATGAGCCAGACACCCAACTGACTGAGCCACCCAGGCACCCCCCAGTTTTCTTATCTATTAAACACATTCAGTCCTTCACCTTTTTTCAGGTCTCAGGTTTTCATGCTGCAGACACAGAGCTCTAAGCAGTCCAAGGAAGTCTCCAGAAGCCAGCAAAGTAAATGAGCTTTTTTTTTCCTAAGGTGCATTTCAAGGTTTTTATTTTTTTAATTTAAATTAAATTAACCCACATATAGTACATCATTAGTTTCAGATATAGTGTTCAGTGATTTCATCGGTTGCGTATTATACCCGGTGCTCATCACATTATGGGCCCTCCTTAACGCCCATTACCCTGTTACCCCATCCCCCACCCACCTCCCCTTCTTCAACACTCAGTTTATTTCCCAGACTCAAGAGTCTCTCATGGTTCCTCTCCTTCTCTGATTTCTTCCCATTCAGTTTTCCCTCCCTTCCCCTGTGGTCTTCCGTGCTATTTCTTATGCTCCCTATATGAATGAAACCATATGATAATTGTCTTTCTCTGATTAATTTTTTCACTTAGCATAATATCCTCCAGTTCCATCCCCATCGATGTAAATGGTAGCTATTCATCCTTTCTGAATGCTGAATAATATTCCATTGTATATATGAGCCACATCTTTATCCATTCATCTGTTGAAGGACATCTCGGCTCCTTTCACAGTTGTTGTGGACGTTATTGCTATGAACATAGGGATGCAGGTGCCCCTTCTTTTCACTACATCTGTGTCTTTGGGGTAAATACCCAGTAGTGCAATTACTGGATTGTAGGGCAGCTCTATTTTTTTTGTTGTTATTATGTTATGTTAGTCACCATATAGTACATCATTAGTTTTTGATGTAGTGTTCCATGATTCACTGTTTTCATATAACACCCAGTGCTCCATACAATCCTGCCCTCATTAGGCTCAGCCATCCCCTCACTCCTTCCCCTCTGAAGAGAGGGTGAGCTTCAGTAACACTTTCATCTTGGTATCTGGGTATTGTCTGTACTTCTCCCATACCCAATCTCAAGAAATTAGGCAGATGCAAAAAGTACATGAATTCTCCATATGAATTCAGAAAATGGTTTGTAAGCCTCTTTTTTTTTAAAATTTATGGATTAATCAAAATAATCATCACCTTAATAAAATAATATCATATGTGAAATCTCACTGTAAGGAAAAGTCAAATGTAAACTTTCATATAAGATTTGCTGATATCATTCTGCGGAAGGATGAGAGAACTCTGACCTCTATTACTAACGAATCACAAGCTGTTTGTCAATGGACAAGACTTAGTAAGGGGATGGATCAAAGAAACCACAGGAAGGGAGAATTCTTTCTCTAACCTTCAGGGTCTTCCAGTTGTACTAGGAATTCAGTTTACATGAGACAGATTAACAGGAGGAAAAATCCCAAAGTCTTATAGTGTGCACAGAGCCCAGTACTGAAATTGAGACCCAAGAAATGACCAGGGCAGGTAGTTTTTATATATTTTAGACAAAGATACAATAACTGTGAAGAATTTAGACAATAAGGAAAATAGGTACTCGAGAGCTTTCATAAGTAAGGAATTCTAAGTGGAATTTGGGCTGAAACAGTATATTAATAAAAAAAAGGAACAAGTTTCATTTCTGCAGTTCTCTCAATTTTAAAGTTCCTATCCCTGGCGATAAAAATGTCTTTTTACTTCTTTAGTACAGGGAGGGTGTTCTTCATATGGAAGATTTGTTTCCTGCTTTCAGGGGGACTGGAGAGGATTTCATGGTCCTCCCATCAGTTGTTTGCCAAGTAACTTCAATTCAAAAAAATCAATATGCCATTGAAGTACATTTTGGGGCAGCCTGTCCTACAAAGCCAACCCGAGGAAAAAATCATCAAACAAGGTGTAGAAAATAAGTCTTTTTAAAAGTACACATCATTCAGTTGGACATTTAGACTTCTAAAATCTCTTTTTGTTTGATATAAATACTCAATTTCAACCTGATAAATTGTCATTTTGCTTAACAGTGTCCTTTTTTAAGATGTCTTGTGTTCTGGGTTGCTTCTTAAAGATAGTCAGCATAACTAAAAGCCATGTCTGTGCAGGCAGTGTTGCTTTGCTCCATTGGAAATAAGAAACAATATATAGGTTTGAGTGAAGGAGGAAGTAATGAAAAGAGCATAGACCTCAAAATTCTCAGATCTGGGTATTACCTAGAGATCTACCACTTGAGATGTGTGGCCTTAGGCAATTTACTTAATTTTACTGAGACTTGATTTCAATAAAATAGGTATGCTAGTAACTGCCTTGAAAGATTATTATTATACATGTACACTGTATGTGATGCTTCTTTTTTAAATTTAATTTTATTTGTTCAGTGTTCCAAGATTCATTGTTTATGCACCACACCTAGTGCTCCATGCAACACATGCCCTCTTTAATACCCACCACCATGCTCACCCATCCCCTACCCGCCCTCCCTTCCAAAACCCTCAGTTTGTTTCTCAGAGTCCAGTCTCTCATGGTTCATCTCCCCCACTGGTTTTCCCCCCTTCACTTTCCCCTTCCTTTTCCTAAGGTCCTCCATGCTATTCCTTACGCTCCACAAGCTGCTTTTCAGTGAATAATTTTCCTACCCCTCCTCCACAATTCCAAAGGGGAATATGAGATAAGAAGAGTTACTAAATCGAAAACAACATCAAGTAAGAACTTCTCATTTCTGTCTATAGATTTTGATTAAAGAATGTCAAGAGACCATCTTCATTTCATCTCATGCATTAATTCATTATTGTGGAAAGAGAAAAAAAAAAGTGCATCTAACTTCCCCCCATTCCCATCTCTGATCTATGAGCTTCCCCGGATCCAAGCTGCTGTGAAATTCTGGGCTTTGGATTCTGGCCTTAGTAAGGTAAATCTAGGTGAGAGTCTACAGCAACTTCAGAGATCCCCAGAGAACTAGAATGTTGTGCATTCTGGGAAAACTTTGGTCCAAGAAAATATGAACCAGAGGTTAATACATAAGTATTTCTGGCGTCCTTTTAGTTGTCTAGAAGTTAAAGGCACATTGAGCATCCGGAAAAGCCTTCTCTGTTTTTGAGGCTGGACTTGCTCAAGGACATGGAGCGCACGGCAGCCCACAGGGCATAAACTAGTTCACTGCCCATTCCTTTCAAGATTGCTGTCACAATGTGAGACCTGGTAAGCTAACAAAACAACTCCTCTCCGGGACACAAGAGCCAGGGAGAGAAAGGTCAAACAGAATCAGTGTGTAGCAATACTGAGCTACGGGACAACAATGTGAACAAAACTGAAATTATTTAAGGAGCTTCAGATACAGCACAGAAAAACATGATAAATTCTTAATTTTTAAACTAAAAATTTCAAAATATGAGCTGAATTACCAACAATGACCAAATAACTCAAAAACTTGTATAGACCCATGGCTGCAGAGATTGGCGAAGCATGCCAGGATCTACTGTTGAAAAGGTACCGAGAACAGATGGGCTCAAGAGTGAGTGCTCTTTAACTTAAAGGAAGAAATACTCCTAAAGTTATTTAGGCTTTTCTTTTATAAAAATGGAAACATTCCCACCTCATTTTATGAAACCAGCATTATACCCAACATTCATATGCAGCCTGATAGATACAGTAGAAAAGAGAACTCTGCAGGCTAATCTCAATCAAAATTTAAAATCTAGCAACTCTAAATAAGCTATTAGCAAAGAGAATCTGAGGGTGTAGCAAAAAAACACTACAATATGACTAAAAAGATTTGTTTTGGGAAATGTGTGAAAAGTTTAAGCCAGAAAAGTCTCAATATGTTCACCTTATCAACTAATAAAGGACAAGATACTTATAAAACTACCAGTGTCAGATAGAGGCATTTGGTAAAATACAAAGTCCTTTCTAAAACTTACTGAGTGTAATAGAAACTAGTTAATGAAGCAACTTAAATATTTCCCCAAACCCAATAGCAAAAAATAGTCTAAAGAGGAAAACAACAGACCATTTATAATAATAACAGGAGATAATACAGGGCCTACTCTCAAGATTATTGATCAACATTGTCTTGGCAATTTAAAAAAATACCATAAGATAAGAAAATAAGATAATGGATATAAACATTGGAAGAGATATAGCTATCTATGTTTTGCTGATAATGTGATTGTGATAATGTGACCCAGAAAATCCTAGAGATGGTAGGAAAAACTCTAAAAGTAATGTGAGCATTTGGTAGGCACCTAGATATAAGATAATTACATTCATATAAGTAATGCATACACACACACACACACACAAACTGACACACCTACATATACATATGTGTGTGTATCTCCCATAAGCTGAACTTAATGTCCCCTTCATGAATAGATAAGAGTGGAAGGAACATCATTCCAGAGAGTCATTCAAGGAACTCAGGCTGATAGAGTTTCTGCCAACTTTATTTCAAGGCTCCGAAGGTTGCTTGAGGTATTAAAATCTAAATGATGGCTAGAGAAAGAGAGAAAGCCTGGGATATTTTTGAGCCAGGCCTGGAGCTAGTGAACAACACTTCTATCACATTCTGTCTGCCTAAAGTCAGTCATTTGGAACCATGCAGATAGAAGGGAATCTTGGAATTATAGTCCTTGCGGGGCTGGACATCTGTTCCCCAGAGATAACTTTTCACTCTGGAGAGAGAACAGAAATCTTCAGGGGATGGCTTACCTCTATGTTTTAGGTAGGCACTATTATTTCCATTTTACAGGTGAGATAACAGAGGCACAGGAAGTTTAAATAGCAAGTCCAAAGCCATCTAGGCAGTAGCAGTAGATACAGGACTTGAACGACAGCAGTCTCGTTCCAGAATCCATGGTCTTAACCACTATATTACATTAGACTATATCATAGAGCTTTTGTCTATTTTAGAAAAAAGCGCCAAGAAGGAGAGGTAGGAAAAAAATCATCTGCACTAGTGGAAGAAACTACAAAGTTATGAGGCATGTGTTTAATAAGAAAGACAAAAGTCCTATGTCAAGAAAACTATAAGATGTCATTGAAGGACATAAAAAATGAACAGATAAAAAAAGCACTGCATATTCTGGGATAAAACTTAATAGCATGAAAGTGTTGATTCTCCTAGAATTAATAACCCCAAAAATTGCATTTAAAAAAATTAGATAGACATTTATATGAAATAACAAATTGCTCAATGTTAGTCTACAAAAACATAATACAGGGGAGGAGGGGGATTGCCCTGCCATCAAATTAAAATGGAAATATCAGAGAAATAGGTAAAGTAAAATAGAGACTCCTGGAAAAAAAATCTCACTATATATTAAAATTTGATAGATGTTAAAGATAATAGTTTGATTCAGTGGGAAAGGATGAATTATTAAACAATGGTGATAATATAACTGTTCTTCCATGATGAAGAAAATAACATTGGAACTTTATATTTCATCCCCCTTGAAAATAAATTCCAGATGAATGAAAGTCTTAAATGTAAATAACAGAAAGATTAAAAAAAAAGCTTAGTAAAAATCAAAGAAATTATATGTTCCATCTAAAACCAAGAGAAACTTTGTTAACCAAGGCAAGAGATCACAACTGTTAAAAAAAAAATAAACATATTTGCTTATACAAAAATAATGTGCAAAATGCTTCCTGCATAGCAAAATATAGATCAATAAACAAACTGTGTATGGGAAGGGGCAGCAGGGCAGCCAACCAAAACCTGACAACCTTTAATATATGTAAATAGGTCTTACAAATTGACAAGAAGAACAATTGAAGAGAAAAATCAGCCAAAAAAATGTGAATAAACAGTTCATAGAGAGAGAAATCCAAATGGCTGGCACACACATTTCAGACTTTTCCCACTCACTAGTGGTCAGAGAAATACAAATTAAAGTAACATTGAAATGTCATATACCTAACAAACTGACAAAAATTGTAAAAGCCTCTATTACTTATTCCTGTTGGAGAATTTAAGTATACATTCTTCCATTGCTGATAGAAATCTGAATCGCTCAATCCTTTGGAGAAAATATCTGAAAATATCTATTTAAAAATACACCATCTGACCAGGCAATCCCATAGAAATAAGCAAATCACGTCTCAAGATATAAGTGGTTCAATCCATCATAAAAATAAAATGAACTTGTGAGCTATAATATTTTTGAAAAATGAAAATGATACATTTATTTAAGTGACTGCTCTCTTTCATCAGTGAAGAAGATCTGGCGGTCATCACTGCCATCCTTGTTCTAAGTTTGAAGTGTCAAAACTAGTGTACCTCTGTGGTTCAGTGGTCATTGCTCCATTAAGGCTAATTTAGGATAGGTCTTCCATGTTTGGCTTAATCTCAAGGCATCTAGACCTCTAGGTCCAAGCTGCGATGATGAGAAAAATGCTTTCCCTGTTAGGTTTGGGACAGAATGGAAGGTTGTGTGCAAGGACTGTCTCCATGGAAAGTGCCGGAAACAGGTACATCAGGAGGCGAGAAGAATGTAGGAATATTACAATAATAATTTACCTTGCTGCTTGTGGTCCATTATGGCAGTATTGGGCCCCACTTTGTTCAGACTGCCCTTAGGTAGTCTCCTCCCACACCACTCTGAGCTTGGTCATGGGCCTTGCTTTGGTCAAGCAAGGAGAGACTTGAAAAATGCTTGCACATTTGAGCTTGCTTTCTCTTGTTGCCCTTGGGAGCCCTAAGACCAACACAGTGTGAATATGATTGATCCAGTCCACTGGATGATGAGTGACATTTGGCCTCATTACCCTAACAGCCAGCCAACCACCAACCAACTGCCAAACATATGAATGAGGCCGTCAACCACTCGCTGATGGAAGATGCCTGAGTGAGCCCAGATGAGATCATCACAACTGCCCAGGGGGTGTCACAGCTCAAAACGTCAACCCACTAAATCTAGAGATAATGAAATGGATACTATTTTAAGGCACTAACTTGGGGAATGGTTTGTTACACAGCTAAAGCTGCCATACTACCAATGGGCCAGGAAACAAAAACGTCATAAAACTTGAGAGTCTCTCAAACATCCATGTTTCTTTTTTTTTAAGATTTTATTTATTTATTTGACAGACAGAGATCACAAGTAGGCAGAGAGAGAGGAGGAAGCAGGCTCTCCACGGAGCAGAGAGCCCAATGCGGGGCTCGATCCCAGGACCCCGGGATCATGACCTGAGCCGAAAGCAGAGGCTTTAACCCACTGAGCCACCCAGGCGCCCCTCAAACATCCATGTTTTAAAGTGAGAAGCTTATGTGAGTATAAGCAAGTGTAAATCTGTAGAAATGTATCTGAGTAGAGAGATGGTAAAACAGAAACGAGTTAGGAAAGAAAGGCAAAGAAGACATGGAAATAAGGATATCTAATAACATAACACAATAAAAAAAAAGAATATCTAATCAAGTTGATTCAACCTGCGAAAGAAAACAAACTGACATATAAAATAAAAGCATTGAAAAAGTGTGAATGCTTAGATTGTATGAATAATGGAGTTTGATTATAAGCATATCTAATTAATATTAAATTAAAGTAGTTCTAAAGACATATGGTACACTACTAGATGTAAAAACAGGAGAACTGAATTTTTTTTAATTGAATCGTTTTTGTAAAAGTCCAAGCAATACCTACTTAGTCTGAATGAGTGCTTATGATGTACAGCTTGGAAAGAACTGTTTCAAATATGAGGCATATAGCAAGGAGCTAGGGAATGCTGGTCAGTGGAGATCAACCCAAATGAAACCCACTGCCCGCTGAAACAGGAATTATCATCATGAATTTCTCCTGAGCTTTGGTTTTCATTGCTGTCATCAATGAGAAATAATTTACTTCTCTACCCAACTCCTTGTCTTATTTTCTAAGGATCACTTTCAAAAGCCTTTAGTAAGTACTTTGGGTAGACTCAGAAAGATAAGACCTGTAGTTGAAAGAATGGTGTCCAACCTGTGGTGGATATGGAATCACACCCTGTCCCCAGAAGATTTCTCAGGAAAAACACCACTCTCCAGGGACATACAGGTCAGGCAATTGAAAGCACAGACAGTATGTTATCTGTGGAAACTTCCTTGATGTCCTGGGATGGTGGGCGTTCTGCCTTTGTGTGGATGAAAAACTTCCGACCCTGCAAACTGGCCAGCACCCTGACTCTTGCCCCCTAGGTGTTAGTGGTTCCAGATATCAGCAAACTACTCCAATTGCTAAGAGGCTGGAAAACTTGCTCTTAATACTTGATTCTCCACTAAGACATTAGTTTGAAAAGCTTGGCGAGAAGTTCTATTGCTAATAGAGGTTCCTCGTCCCAGATATCGCCTTTAGAGCCCCCCAGCAGATCCCAGGCTTTCCCTGTGCCTTGAATGCCATCGCAGAGATGTCCCTGCCTGCCCTCACTATTAACTCTCTCTTTCATTTTTATCAGTCCACTTGCCCTTGCTGTCCTGGGCTCCCAATAGCTCTACAACAACAAAGTCAAACATGCACTTATATAAACCTGGGGACAATTGTTTTGCTAAATTAATTTATTCTGCAACTGCAGACCTAAAAGCTCCTTTGAAGGAAAACAAAAGAGCACAGAGAGCTGGATTTTAATTTTCGGACACACAGACCATGTTCTCCAGAAATTTAATTTTCTAGATTAATGAATCATATCGGATATTGTAAATTAGAAATTCCTTTTACAGCATGGAAAACAATGCAAATAAATTGAATCTACTTACTGATGAAGACATTGCTGTAGCCACGTGTCACACACACTTAAACATGGCTTTGTGTACTTTAGGCTGTGTTGAATTGGTTCTTTGCAATTAGAAATCCCCTTTTGAGCTTCTCAGCAGATTGGTCTCTAAAAGGACTAGGGTTTCCTCACTTCCTCCCCTCCCCCACCCTTTTTTAGAACTTAGGAAGGATCTGAACTATCTGGAAATGCTGAAATATCCAAAAATCCAGTCCAACAGGCTCTTTATGCAATAACAATAATATTTTACATCTATTATCGTATCATTTCCAAAGCAGGACTACACATGTGATTTTATTCGGTCCGCATAAATTTCTAAAGCGTGTTCAGAGAAGCAGTGATTGGGAAAACTAGCATTTTATCTCCATTTCAAGAACAGGAGCCTTTAGGAAGAAAGCTTAGGGGATTAGCTGGCCACCAGTGAAAGATTGCAGAGGCAGCCTTGTTCCCGCCAAGCCAGCTTACTCTCTCCTACAGCCTGCAAATTAGGCTTACCAGAGTTACTACCTCATTGCAGGGAAAAGAGCTTTGTACCACCTTTCACAAGCACTTCTGCTCCCTATTGGAGAGATAGTGGGAAGTTCCAAGGGCAGGATATCAGAAGACCTGGCCCTACCCTCAGCCTGTCCTGAACTACTTGTATTTATTTTTAGACCCAATGTCTTAAAATGGGAATAAGGTTACTTCCTGTATTCACTAGCTTGTTTTGATGAAAAAATTAAATAATGGATAATAAAGCCTTCTGTGAACCACAGATTACTACATATATGTCAAAGGCAGGACAGAAAATCTGGAAGGAGGGGAGGCTTCCTTCTCTGAGGCCCTGGTGTAGGCTCTGGAGCCAGACGGTACACAAGACGGTTTAGATATAGTATCTCATTTAACCCTTACACCAGCCCAGGGAGCCGAAGAGTATTAGTATTAAGTCCCCTAATTTCCTTCCTAATTACTTTAAATTATGAAATAATTTAATAACATTTTATAATATAAAAAATATATATTTTATAGTATAAAATATATATAATATACTATAAAATATATATAGTATATTATATATATTTTATACTATAAAATATATAATACTAAAATATAGTAAAATATATATATATTATAGTATAAAAATATATATAAAATATATATAATATATATAATATAAAATATATATAATAAAAAATATATTTTATAGTATAAAATATATATAATATAAAATAACATTTTATAATAAAAAATATACTAGTTCAGAAAATATAGCACAAGCATCTTCCCCACCCAGATCTGCAGATGTTAACATTTTACAAATATTCTTGAGATGTCTCTTTTTCTCTCCAAGAAATAAAACGTCTCTTTTTCTCTCCAAGAAATAAAATGTCTCATTGGGAAGCCTGCTTCTCCCTCTCCCACTCCCCCTGCTTGTGTTCCCTCTCTTGCTGTCTCTGTCAAATAAATAAATAAAAATCTTTTAAAAATTAAACAATTTTTAAAAAAGAAGTGGGACCACCAGCTTATAGAATGTGAACATCTTCACCTTTAAAAGGTGTTGCCAATTTCTGTCCCAAATGTAATAATCACTCAGTCACTTTTCTGTCACCAGAGTATGAGTTCCCACATATCACATCTGTGCCCACACTTGGGGTTATCAGTTTTAAATATACATCCGTCTGACAGACATAAAATGGCACTTCATTGCTATTTTAATTCCTCTTCTTTTTCTGTCCACAAAAATTCAAAATTAACTTCTCCAAAGTCTATCTATGGAGGTTCCAGATGATGAAAGCATTTGAGAAGTACAGTTCTGGTCTGATCTAAGTCTTCTGTGGATCCAGGAAAGTCTGGCAAAATGGAGCCTGGGAAAGCCCTCACTCACATCTGTCTGAAGGTTCAGGGTTACTTTCTCTTCTCAAAGCCTTGAGCCTGATCACCTACTGCTTGAAGCACCATAGAAGCTTCTAGACTGGCCCCCTTGCCTTTGGTCTGTATCACTTGGTTTGGACACAGGACATTCAATGAGTGTTTAATGTGGACTGAATTGTGTTTCCCCACAAGTTCATATGTTGAATCCTCGATGTGAGAATTATTTGGAGATGGGGCATCTGGGACACAATTAGGTTTTAGATGAGGTCATGATGATGGGATCCTCACAATGGCATCGGTGCCCTTGTCAGAAGAGACACCAGAGAGCTTGATCTCTCTTTCTCTATCTGTCCTGTGAGGACAGAGTGAAAGGACCCAGTTACAAGACAGGAAAAGAGTTCTTACCGATGAATAAATCAACCACAATCTGGGTCTTGGACTTTCTAGCCTCCAGAAATGTGAGAAAATCAGTGTCTGCTGTAGAATCCAGTATTTTGTTATGGCCCCCCAAGTGTGCTAAGATAGGGGTTAAGAACTCAGACCCTGGAGCCCAATTAGTTGACTTAAATTGCCGTCCCCCAATTTACCAAACCTGTGTCCACAGGCAAGTGTTTCAAGTCTCCTGGCCTCAGTTTCCTCATCCATAAAGTAGAGATCTTAATAGTTTTTATCTCACGGGATTGTCAGGGTGTTAAAATGAGTACCGAATGTGAAATACTTAAACCAGTGCCTGGCAGTTGAAAGTCTCAATAAATCATACCTAAGGTCATTATTTACATTATTAGACAGGAGCTTTTGTTATGGGGTTCCCATGCTTAATTACTTCATGTTTCCCCATTAATACACTATAAACCATAAAATCAAGGCTTCCTAGCATCTGGACACAACTTCCCATCTAGATTTATGTGTCATAATGACCTCCATGAGCCATCTGCCAGTCACACATGTTTGTACACTGTCCTCCACCAGTCTGTGGGCTTCCCTACATTTGTCTTTGAACTTGCCAACTCTGCTGCCTAGAATCCCCTGTTCTTCATGCTTTTCTCTACTCACCTAAGTCCTATGCAGCCTTTGAGAGTCTGGTCAAAATCTCCTGTGTCAGGTAGAATAAGGCCCCCTTTACTTGTCCACATCTTCATTCCTGAAACCTATGACTATGTGACTTTATGGGGCAAAATGTGATTAAGATGAAGGATCTTAAGATGAGAATATTCTCCTGGGTTATCTGGGCAGGCCCAATGTAGTTACGTCAGTTCTTATAGGGTAGGAGGGTCAGATCAGGAGATGTGATAACAGAAGCAGAGGTCAAAGTGTCACAAGACCACAAACCAGCAATGTCAGTGGCTTCTAGGAGCTGGAAAAGACAAGGAAACAGATTCTCCCCCTAGAGTTTCTGGCAAAAAAGCAGCCATGCTGATCCATTTCAGGCTTCTGATCTCCAAAACTGTGAGTTAATACTTCTGTGTTGTTTTAAGCCACTAAGTTTACAGCAATGACAGGAAACTAAAATTATCTCTCCTTGACCATGGAGCCTACCCTAATTGTTTCTCTTAGCCCCCTTGGCAAATGTTGTCTTTATGGCTTGATTTGAACCCACGCCAGTCATTTACCCTCAGCCCTCCTTCCTACCCTCAATGCTGACTTCTATGACGAGTAAACAACATACCTTCGACTCCCTTGCGACTGGGTTACATTCTGCCTATGGGGGTGCAGGGGGCGGGGCACAGGTGGGAGATGGAAGTGGCTCTTGGCTGGGTCTTGCAGCGGCATCAGGAACCACACTGGTTGCGGGAGCTGTATTGGGGGCAGTGACAGTGGCCGCTGTAGCAGCAGCAGTCCTGAGAGTTATGCTCAGGCAGCTGAGCTCTAGCAGCAAGAGCTTCAGCAGCACCGCACACTGGCCTCCAGGCTGAGGTTTTGCTCGGAAGATCTAGAAACATCACTCTTTCCTCCAAATACTATGAGTAACTTTATCTTCCCCTCTTTTAATAACTCCAGGCCTTGAGATACCCTTGAAATCAATTCCCATCTTAAAGATCTTCTGTAGGGTGCCTGGGTGGCTTAGTCGGTTAAGTGCCTGCCTTCGGCTCAGGTTGTGATCTCTGGGTCCTGGGATCGAGTCCCCCATCAGGCTCCCCGCTCAGTGCGGAGTCTTCTTCTCCCACTCCCTCTGCCCCTCCCCAAGCTCACGCTCTGTCTCTCTCTCAAATAAATAAAGACATAAATAAGTCTTTTAAAAAATATCTTCTGTTTAACGTACCCAGAGTTATTTCTGTTTTCCTGATTGGATCGTGATGTATAGTTCTTCACATATTCTTCGATATTTAAGATGTATTTTTGTGTGTGCATGTTTTATATCCTAACACTAGTCGATAAATTCTTTAACAACAGGGACATAAAAACGTAATGGGAGAGGTAGGATATATTGTGTTAATGATTGTTAGATGCCACATCATACCCCCAAATCAGAATGGCTTAATGCTATAATAAAGGGTACGATGCCACTTAATGACTAAGGGATTCAGTCTCCCTCAGTCCGTGACACGCCATATCAGCATATGCCTTCCATGACAGTGCAGAGAGGCATGAAGAAGTCTCACCAAAGCATAAGCATTCTGGTTCAGAAATGACTCATCATTTTCCGTTCATTTGCCCCAATGCAATGGCAAAGGACTTTAGGAAATATAAAGAACACATTTTTTTTTAAACTTAATGTCTCAGCCATAGGGAGATTTTCAAACCAGACAGATTTGGGTTTAAATCTGCATTTTGTCTCTTACAAGCTATGTGACTTGCTTCGGCTTACTTAAACCCTCTAAACATTGATTTTCCATCTATAATAATTCCCAGCCTACAGGGTGGTTGTAAGTTTTCATTGAGGTGATAGCCCTGGTGATAGAAATGATGATGAAGAGGAAGAGGAGGATTGAGAATGCTCACAGTATGCAGGCACAGGTGCCAATGACTTTATATACATAACTTCATCTCATTCAGTTCTCAAGATATTCCTACAAGGTACTAAAATATGCCCATTTTACAGAAGAAACTGGAGTACATTGTGAACTTGCTTAAGAGCACACAGCTAGAAAATGACCGCTGCTATCTGAATCATAACTATCTGACTTGAAACTCCTTGTTCTTTCCATGATGCTTAAAATATGAGTCATAAACTCTTATACTCTTAATCCATGTCAGTCTGGATTCTGCAACAACAATCAAAACAACCACAATAATCAATAATCAGTGATCAATTATTACTTGCATAGTATTTACTATGGGCCAGGCATTATTCTTAGTTTATATATATATATACATATATATATGTGTGTGTGTGTGTGTGTGTGTGTGTGTATATATATATATATATATATATATTTAATCATCTTAATTTCCCTATTTGAAAAATAAAAGATACGGTTGAATAATTTGCCCAAGGTCACACAGCTCATAAGTGACTCTCACAGAAGACTTAGCAAGACAATTCTACAGTTAATTATATTGGAGAACCACCATTTGCTGTATGCATACTTTTGGAGATTCACAATTTACAATAATGTATTTTCAGCTCCCAGAAACCCTGTGCTCATGAAACCCAATTATGTCCTAAACATATCTGTCATGGAATACGTTATCTTTTCTTCTAGCATGTAAGGGACTCATTCTTTGGACCTCTGGCTGGGGAAGTCTGGACCAGATTGTCCAAGTCAACCTGTCCTTCTAGTGCTTTGAGGAAAGAATATGGTGTTTGCTCTTCTAAAAGCCTAAACCAGAATGAGATCAGGGATGGCAGCCTGGGTGACTAGTCACTGTCTGGCTGCCCTTTCTTCTGTACAAGCCCAAAACACTACCTTCTCTCTTTTTCCCAATGACCATGTCCTACCATTTTGTGAAAACTCAATCCATTCTCCTGACAAGTCAATTCCATGAGACACAGGCCTGCTGTAACATGCTGTTAGGAGGCGTATTCTTGGTTAAGTGGTGATTTGGGGCAGCTCCCAACAGGGTACCCTCATGCTTCTGTGTGGCCTGTAGGGCACACATGACTCTCAGTTTGCTTCAGATAAGCCTGGCCCTGAACTACCAATCATTTCTTACTGCATGCACCCCTCAGCCAAGAATGAGCACGAGGAGGAGAAAGTTTGCTCAGGACCTTCATCAAGTGGGAGGGCGGGGACTGTGGATATAATAAATGCCCATGCATTATTTATCACTATTATTGCTTATTGCAAACAGCTTCATTCCATTGACTTCTCACTTTTAAATGAGCTGGGAAGAGGGCCAAGGTTGTTTTTCAGATTCCCCTGAGAGAATGTGAGTGAGTCCATGGCATTTGTATTTTATTAACTCAGAGTTTTTCTTTTGTTTCTTCCAAATAATATAGGGAGAAATTAGACTCTTATTTTAAGTTGAATTCAGGGAAGCCAGCAGACCCTTAATCATACACTAATTATTTCTTTCACTATAGAAGCAAAAGGAGCCCCTGAAACCAAAAAATCTCATCAAGGAGAAAGCAGAAGATAAAATGTCATCCTCCCAATGCCCCCTGGAAACCAGAATATATAAAACCAGTGTCATTAAACATTATAAAGGGGGAATTTGTCTCCAAACTGGGCATGATTCCTTTGTTTCTAGGTACATTTTGAGAAGAGGGATATCAAAAAGACTCTTATTGAGACAACTGCAAGATTGTTCTGTAACCATGTTCTGAACCTACAGAATATAGATTTTGAATATACACTAGAAATTTTTAGGATATTCATAATGTATTCTGATAGCCAGGCAAAGATACAGAAAGTAGATCAGCCAAATGCTAATTCTCCACACATTCAAAGAGATTGGACTTAATCCGCTGAGAAATAAGATATGCGTGGATTTTGCAAGTTTAACTATTTGCAAATCAGGGGAAGGAGAAGCCATGTGGCTTGTGGCATGCTGGTCTCTGGCTTTCTAATGGCTCAGTGTCGTCCAAGAGAGCACCCTGGGCACAAAACCCTGATCTAATTAATGGGGTGGGATTAATGGGGTGGGTGTGTCATAACATGCATGGTAGAAGATCCCTAATACATGCAAGAAAAAAGAAAAGGGAGTGAGAATTGGAGGGAAGGTGCCTGCAGAGAGCGTAATAATAGATCAAGGTGGCTGATTGTTTCTACAAAAAATTTTATGGAGTTTTTGATTTCCCAGCAGGCTCAGGGTATTCCCTCATCTCAGCAGACTCAAAAGAGCTTTTGTGTTTCCCCTTTGCCTCTTCACACCCCCAGTGCCTGCTTTTGGCTACCAGAACTAAAAAGATGCTGGCGAGAATGTACAAACCTTTCCAGCACCAGGTAGAGAACCATTTAGGGAATCTAAAGTGAAAACCAGGGGCCTCCCAGAGGTTCCCGGGCTGACATCTCGGAGAGGGTATTCTCTGAGACTCTTCCTCTTGACTCTGTTTTGACTGGCTGAGAGTGTTGGGAAGGCTGGAGAAGAGGCAAAGGATAGAAGGAGAGGGGTGTGATGGAAAGAGCAGAAGTCCTGTTGTCTGTCAGACTCTGGCCAAACCCCAGTTTGATCACTGACTAGCAGTGGACTGTTTTATCTTCTGTGAAAATTAGGGCCACACCAGGTACCTCACAGAGTCACTCTCAGTTTCTCATTGAAGTGTTGTGTCTTGTTTTAGTTCCAGAGGTAGAGTTTAGTGGTTCATCAGTTGCATGTAACACCCAGTGCTCATCACATCATGTGCCCTCCTTAATGCCCATCACCCAGTTACCCCTTCCCTCCCCACCCACCTCCCCTCCAGAAACCCTCAGTTTGTTCCCTAGAGTTAAGAGTCTCTTATAGTTTGTCTTGTTCTCTGATTTCATCTTATTTTATTTTTCCTTCCCTTCCCCTATGATCTTGTTTTGTTTCTTAAATTCCACATATGAATGAGATCATATAATTGTCTGTCTCTGATTGACTTATTTCACTTAGCATAATACCCTCTCTTTCCAACCATGTCATTGCAAATGGTAAGATTTTGATTTTTTGATGGCTGAGTAATATTCCATTGTTTATATGTATATATATACACTTTAAATCACTATGTTTGTATCCTTTAGATAAATACAGTAGTGCAATTGCTGAGTCATAGAGCAGTTTTATTTTTAACTGTTTGAGGAGACTCCATACTGTTTTCCAGAGTGGCTGTACCAGCTTGCATTCCTACCAGGAATGTGAGAGGGCTCCCCTTTCTCTATATCCTTGCCAACATCTGTCATTTCCTGACTTGTTAATTTTAGCCACTCTGACTGGTTGAGGTGGCATTTAAGTTTTAAATGAGAACATGTGTAAGTGTCTAGCACAGTATTTTGCAGCATTAGCCCCGCATTCCTCTCTACCAGCCCACAGCCTGTGTCAGGGCACAGGGGAGTCATACACGTTACAATTATGTTATGTAACAACATAGCACACAACAACATAACAACAGGACTCCCTGCCCAACACTGAGCTTGTAGTCTGAGCAAAACATGCAGTCTCCATCCTTACAAAGCATAGTCTGATAAGGAGATAACCAGGCACCATAATCATGGAAATACAGGAGCATAAATCAGGAGAAATGCAGTAAGAAGGGACAAGGTGCTGTCCTGGCCCAGGGCAGAGCACAAAAGGGCTTCTGCTGGCCAAGGATAGGTTGGCGGTAGTAGGGAAGGGTCTCATGTCCCCAAGGATTTTGACCAATTCCTGCTATCTAGATTCTCCTTCCCAGGGCTCAAAGACTCTTCTTCCTCAGTCAGCTTTGAAATGCAGCTTGTCCAGGGAGAGGTGAAGCACTGATTTATAATTCCAGTTGAAATAATTTCCTTCCTGGAATCAGTGATAAAGGAACCACATAGGTTTGGGGGTTAGAAGGGAAAAAAGGCAAAAACAAACAAACAAACAAAAACAACAAAATAATTCCAAAGAAACACTGTGACAATTTCAAAGTGCTGAACCAGTCCTTAACAGTCTTCCATTTAAGGCATTTACAGGCTAACATGTGTGGTTCAATCAATATGCCAAGCAGTGGTCAACCTATACCAGCTCCAGAGGCCAGTCCTGACCTTACAAAGCATAGAGAAAAATGTACAAAGTGTAAATTGTTATTCAACACAGTAAGATTTAAAACAGAGGCATAGGGACTGTGTTATAGAAGATTGGAGAAGTACTCTAAGAGGGACATCTGAGCAGAGAAAATTCTGGCCACATTTTCTTCTTTTAACAACAACAAGAACGACAAAAAGTCGGTGAGATATATGGATAGGTTTGAGTACACTCAACCATGCAGCAGTTACAAATAAACCCAGGTCTCTGTGACTTAGCCACAGTTGTTCAGAAAGTTAGGTTCCTTTAATTTTGTAGTGCCTCCATATTCAAAATGTGCCTTCCAAAGTCACCATGGAAGGTTTGAGCATGGGAGGTTTTTATGGGCCAAGAGTGGCTCCCATTGCTTCTGACCTCATTCTATTTTATCTAGACTCAGTCTCAAAAAGTATCTCAAAAAGTCTGGAAGTAAAGTTTAGCTGTGGAACTAGAAGGAAAATGAAATGAGTTTTGCCAACACATAGCAGTGTCTCTCACACAAGGACAGACCCACACACCGGGGAGGCAATGAGGTATTATGCCTTTGAGAAGCTACTTGGGTAGATTCAGATAAGGCTGATTTGAATTTGAATCAGAGTTCCACCCCTTCCTATCTTTATAAATCCAGGCAGTTTCCTTGCCTATAATGATGAGGTTAATAACAATGCCAAGTCCACAAGGTTGTCACAAAGATTTGACTGAGATTGTTTCTGCCATGCTCAATCAATTATAGTCATCATTTCACAGTGCAAATCCTTTGCCATGACCTACCTGCATCTACATCAAATGGTTTCTCAGTGTAAATATACTTGTGATTTTTACATAATATTCTGACTTTAGGGTGAATGTCAATTGCTTTTCTCATAAGGTAAACCTCTACTACCCCCAGCTACAACTAAAACTGTGTTGAAGTGAGCTCTCTCCCTCCCTCCTGCAGAATCTCTGAAGTTTCTGAAATACTGAATAAAGAACTTCATACATTGGAAATGTAAGCATACGAATCTCCATGAACCTTAAGCTTTCATGTTTTCATTTAATAGTATGGAGATATAGATGCTAAATTTTCCAATATAGTAGACTTATCGTGATGAGCACTGAGTAATATATAGAATTATTGAATCACTATATTGCACACCTGAAACTAACATGACACTGTATGTTAACTATACTAGAATTAAAATAAAAATAATAAAATTTTTAAAACATTTTAAAAAAATAGAGCATCAGATTTTCTGCTAGCAAAAATCCTATGGTTCTCAGGAGACCTTATCATCGTAGAAGACAAGAAGTAGTTGTACCTGTCTCTTCCTTTCCTGGAGAAAAAAGAAGCATCAATGAGAACAATGTATAAGGACAGTTTTGTTTCATGCCTAATTCTGTGTTCAAGCAGATGTGAACATGACCCAGTGGTATACTAGAGTATCATATAAAGGCTCACAAAAGTCTATTGTGAGTATATCTTCCTAAAATCTAGTTCCATGACATAATGTGGGGTCTTTTGCTGGGATTGCCTTTGCTGTTCTATGTATTAAATAACTGTTCTTGTAAGGTTTCTTTATTTATTAACTTAGAGATTCTGAATTTGGGATTTTTTAATATGTGAGGTACTGTGGTTAGTGACATGTTGTTGGTAGCTTGAAATTGCCACAGAGGAAGTATTTATACCATGGAAATTGACAAACACTAAAAATTCAGGCTTTTTTTTTTTCTTGGATGGGAAAGCAGATCTGCTTGTTAAATACTTATTAACACATCACTGGTATAACCCTCTAAAAACCACACCCCCCCCCCCCCACTATACAAAGGGGATGTAGCCAGCTAGTCAAAGGGATTTCAAATATTTTGGTGACAAGGTTGGTATATCTATGGGTAATTGGATTTATTTGTTATTATGCTCTTTTAAAAAAAAGGATTTATTTATTTATTTGAGAAAGAGAGAGAGAGTGAGAGAGAGAGAGAGAGCATGAACAGGAGGGGCAGAGAGAGAGGGAGAAAGAATCCCAAGCCTGGGGACCAATCTCAGGACCCTGAAATCATGACCTGCGCTGAAACCAAGAGTCAGACATTGAACAGACTGTGCCACCCAGTCACCCCTTGTTATTATGCTTTAAATATAACTTTTGTTATTTATATCTTTTCACAAAAATGACATGTTTATTGTGTAAAAAGAAGAAAGTACAAGTCTACACAAGTCTACCATCCCGAGATAACCTCTCTTAATATTTTGGTTTCCTTTCATTTATGAATAATAACATCAAAACTGGTGTCATATCATACATGTAGCTTTCCCACTTTACAAAATATTTTGATCACCTTTCCAGGCAATCATGTATTCTGCAATAATACTACTTCTAGTAGTTGTTTGGCATCAATGGGGCGTGTATTAATTACAAGCATTATACATAGTGTCAACCTTTTTATTGGAAAAAGAAGTGTCTCTGTTAACTACTGAGGGGTGGAAAATTTCCCATGACCTTCTGCACATTCATATGGACAGGTCATAATAACAAGCAGAATGGCACTCTTTTGGCCACCGGGCTGAGCTCACTCACTTCTCCAGTCTACATCTGATGATTTTTGAGATTTCTCACAGCTGCTCTCCACCCACTCTGCTCACCCAGAGAGGATCAATGACAGGATGTTTCTAGGTAAAGGGAACTGCTCATGATTACCTGGAAGGGTTACTTTGCATCCAGAAGAGAGACATGAGTGGAAAATCCACTTAAATAAATGAAGTCAAACATCCTTGAACACACACACTTTCCTATCCCACCAGTAAGTTCACCATCTCTCTGATTCTCAAACATCAATTAAAATAATTATTCTTAAATTATCATTTCAATCCACTTTTCACACAAAGAAGCATTAAACATCTGCAGATTCAGCCCAGAGCTATTATCTCTGAGGTGATATTAATTATGATGCTGGTTGGTGAGACTCTCTGAAAGCCAGTTTAAAAGCTGTCACACTCTAGGGGTGCCTGGGTGGCTCAGTGGGTTAAGCCTCTGCCTCAGTGGGTTAAGCCTCTGCTCAGGTCATAATCTCAGGGTCCTGGGATCGAGCCCCGCATCGGGCTCTCTGCTCAGGGGGGAGCCTGCTTCCCTCTCTCTCTCTGCCTGCCTCTCTGCCTGCTTGTGATCTCTCTCTCTCTCTCTCTCTCTCTGTCAAATGAATAAATAAAATCTTAAAAAAAAATAAAAAAAATAAAAGCTGTCACACTCTACCCCATCCCCCAGGCTCCCAATCCCTTACCCTGATCTCTTTTCATCTTTATTCCATTGCACTTTGATCATTTTCTCACATGCTATGTAATTTACTTATTTATCCTACTTTTTTTTATCTTTCCCTCTGCTGGATAGTAAGCACCACGAATATAGGGAAGTTTGTCTTTCTTGTTTACTGATGTGACCTCACACTTAGAAGAGTGGCTGGCATATAGTTGGTGCTCCCTCAATATCCCTTTTAAGACTCTCATGGACCTGATATAAATTTGGAGGTCTTGTATCATGGCATTTTTTTTTCTCCATACCTGTGAGAAAACCCGTGTGTTGGATGTCAACATCAGTCATTAAACAGGAAGGCAGAAGAACTGGGTTCCAGGGTGTCTCTCCTTTTGTCAGGAACAAATACAGTTTATTTGCTTTAAGAGAATTAAAGGAAGAGGAGCAAGAGATGATGTCAGAGCCTTCAAAGAAGTCCACCTAGGCCAATATACTTTTCTCGAAACTGTCTAGATTCATTTATTTCCAATACACCCTTATCATTTGACCCTTCTTGACATCAGATTATGGTCCATGTTCTTATAGGTACCTTTTAATGTATATCAACTAAAGGTCAGGAACTTACCTGGACACTAGACATACATTATTTTCTTTTAATACTGACAAGCCCAAAAGGTATGTATTGTTATATCTCCATTTTACAGATGAATACATTGAGGTTGATAGGTGCTGAGTAGCCTGTTCAAGTTGACACAAGGCAGGAGGACCATGTTTGAGCTGAGCTGATCTAAGTCCAAGACTATGATCTTACTACTGAATAGCTCTGCTTTGCTACAAGACTCTGGGCACCAGGTTCTTTCCTCCTCAGCTTTCTAATCCGTAAAATGAAGATAAAACTGGGTTCTCTGAGGGTTTGTAATAAAGATTAAATGAGATATGCCTAGAATTTGATTATTATAGTGCCTTATACTCAGTAAGTACAAGTTTCTTTCCATTTTTCCCTTTTGATAAACAGAAAAACCAAGACAGAACGATAAAATAGCTTAGCTTGAAGTATTGTTTACAGTGGTCAGCTAATGGGACATGAATCCAGGTTCCTACACAGGTCCATCTCTGCTGCTTCCTGACCCATCCAAATCCAAATCCTGACAAATCACAACTTCACAGATTCAGCCAGGGTAGCAGGCACATCTTCACTGTGACCATCCTTTCAGATTCATGACGAAGCAGGAAAAACACAAAAATAAATAAATAATGCACAGAAAACAATGCACACAAAAATAAATTTGCACAATAGCACAAATAAATTTTAAAACACTTGGCTCATTTTCCTAGTGCTGATTAAAGTCAGAAAAAGGAATAGCTGTTATTTATTATGTCCCTACTACCGGACCGGCCCTGCTAAAGCATCACACACAGTATGTATTACTTACCCTGTTTTGCAGACTTAGAAACTGAGGCAAAGGAAGTTAAGCAAATTACTCAAGGCCACAAAGCCAGGGAGTGACGGAGGTGGAAAATAAACCTAGCTCTATCTGAGCTGAACACCCCATGTATAATCTGTATTTTGAGTTGCTGATGGAATGATTTCTGATCTCATGACATTGACTCCCCAGTGGTACTCTGCTTCCTTGGGAGTTTAGCCATCTCAGGCATGAAGGTAATTGTGAGTACAAGCCTTTTAATGACAAGAACTGAGCCGTATTATTACACATATCACAGGTTACACTTAGTACAATGCTTTATTCCTTATGATATGAATAAATATTTTTGGTTAACTAATTCATCCATAAAAGACCTCTACTTGAATCCCTTGGGGGACACATTGATCACTCAGGGCTACTCCATAGTAAATAAGACCCCCTACTGTGAGAAGAATAGAAATGAAAAGCTTTGGTATCACATGTCACAAATGTTGCATTTTGTAGTTGATTCTTTTTTTTTTCAATTTTGTTTTATTAATTTCATTTCTTTTCAGCGTAACAGAATTCATAGTTTTACAACACACCCAGTGCTCCATGCAATGCGTGCCCTCCATAATACCCACCACCTGGCTCCCCTTAATGACAACAGCTTCCTATTTTGCACAAGTTTATTCTAACACTTCCCCCACTCGCTTAATTCCTCCCAGGCCGCAATAGCTCTAATATCTATGTAAGGACCCAAATGGTACTTCAAGCTCTTTGGCCACCCCAGGAATGTGCTGTGGTGTCATTTGTAGCCACAACCTGGGTGCATCTACTGAGGCAATGACTTTCAGTTTCTGCTGGAGATGCATTTGTCTTTGTTCTGCAACTTTATCTAATAACAGATCCCTCTTAATCATGTTACGAAGACAGACAAAGTTTAATCATGCCATTCATCATGATTGGGACACAATGTGCTAAGAAGGGTACTTTATTGCGTTGTCTAAACTGAGTTTTAATACAACTAATTTTGACAACTAGGAGATGCTATTATTTATCCAATCAGGACATTACTACAAGTACAAATCTGTTGTCAATTCTGAATTGAGAGTAACAAAATGAGTTCTATTTAGTCTCAAGATGGATTTCTTGAGCCTTTGAAAATGTTCCTAGTTTTGACAGCCAGGACTGTAGATGAATCCCTCCCTTGGATCTTGAGCTCACTCCCAGATGGAGACGTGAGCCCACAGCTGTACCTTTACCACTCACACAGGGACTGCTGTTGGCAGGCAGCATTTTTGTTATATCATGACTCATCTTTTTGTCGCCTTTGTTATCGCAAAAGAGATAGAGAGATAGTAGGGAAATCCTCCCCCAAACCCCATTTCCAATCCCAGGGGGCTGGAATCCCAGTAATTCCATTTTAGGAATACCAGGTACTTGCTCTGCTCTCTTCATTCTCTCCAAATCAGGAGGCATAAAGAAAAAAGAACTTTAGGGGCGCCTGGGTGGCTCAGTAGGTTAAAGCCTCTGCCTTCAGCTCAGGTCATGATCCCAGGGTCCTGGGATTGATCGAGCCCCGCATCAGGATCTCTGCTCAGCAGGGAGCCTGCTTCCTCCTCTCTCTGCCTACTTGTGATCTCTGTCAAATAAATAAATAAAATCTTAAAAAAAAAAAAAAAGAAAAAGAAAAAAGAACTTTACATGTGGGCCCCCGTAAGTGACTGTTAGAGAGGTCTGAGGTCATACTGAACTCAGTAATCACTTTCTGATTACGTAAATTTCAAGGAAAGGGATGATCATGAACAGAACAATTCTGGAATAACCAAAAAGATTCTGGCAGGAAGACTACCCATTTCTTGGTTTTTATGTGATTCTAATATATGCCCTTTGACCACGATAGTGATGATAATGATGATGAGGAGGATGCCACCACATATGATGGGGATATGTACCAAAGAAGTGGAGTTGCAGAGACCAAATATTACACATAGGAGATTATACACATTAGGAGAGTATACTTAATCCTTACTCTTCATGTTTCCTAGAGGGGAAAAATTTTTCTCCTTCACTTCTTCTCAACTTCACTCGCTCTTTTCCAAGGTATTGGAAGGGATGTATCCAGCTAGTAAAATTGGGAAGCAGAGATTG
>PISX010017746.1:25000-42637 GCA_004024625.1 Mellivora capensis | reverse complement strand
TCAGACAACAAAAAGAAATTAAAGGCATCCAAATCGGCAAAGAAGAAGTCAAACTATCACTCTTTGCAGATGATATGATACTCTATGTGGAAAACCCAAAAGACTCCATGCCAAAACTGCTAGAACTTGTACAGGAATTTAGTAATGTGTCAGGATATAAAATCAATGCACAGAAATCAGTTGCATTTCTCTACACCAAAAATCAAAACCACAATGAGAGACCACCTGACACCAGTCAGAATGGTTAAAATTAACAAGTCAGGAAATGACAGATGCTGGCGAGGATGCAGAGAAAGGGGAACCCTCCTACACTGTTGGTGGGAATGCAAGCTGTTGCAACTGCTCTAGAAAACAGCATGGATGTTCCTCAAAAAGTTGAAAATAGAACCACCCTATGACTCAGCAATTGCACTACTGGGTATTTACCCTAAAGATACAAACGTTGTGATCCGAAGGGGCACGTGCACCCGAATGTTTATAGCAGCAATGTCTACAATAGCCAAACTATGGAAAGAACCTAGATGTCCATCAACAGATGAATGGATAAAGAAGATGTGGTATATATACACAATGGAATACTATGCAGCCATCAAAAGAAATGAAATCTTGCCATTTGCAACGACATGGATGGAACTAGAGGGTATCATGCTTAGTGAAGTAAGTCAATTGGAGAAAGACAACTATCATATGATCTCCCTGATATGAGGAAGTGGAGATGCAACATGGGGGATTGGGGGGGTAGGAAAAGAAGAAAAGAAACAAGATTGGATCAGTAGGGAGACAAACCATAAGTGACTCTTAATCTCACAAAACAAACTGAGGGGTGCTGGGGGGAGGGGGTCAGGAAAAGGGGGTGGGGTAATGGACACTGGGGAGGGTATGTGCTATGGTTAGTGCTGTGAAGTGTGTAAACCTGGCAATTCACAGACATGTACCCCTGGTGATAAAAATACTTTATATGTTGGGGCGCCTGGGTGGCTCAGTTTGTTAAGCGGCTGCCTTTGGTTCAGGTCATGATCCTAAGGATCCTGGGATCAAGCCCCACATCGGGTTCCCTGCTCAGCAGAGAGCCTACTTCTCCCTCTCCCTCTGCCTTTAGTCCTCTGCCTACTTGTGCTCTCTCTCCATCTCTCTATCAAATAAATAAATAAAACCTTTAAAAAAATACTTTATATGTTTATAAAAAATAAAAAAATTAAAAAAAACCAGAGACCCCAATATGAAAATGAGCAAAGGACATGAACAAACAATACATCAATACATGCCAACAGAGATAATTAGCAAGCACACATATGGGAAAATGCTTAACCTTGTTAGTTATAAAAAAAAATACAAGCTAAAATTGTTCACTGTGTTAATACCATATCATTTAGATGTGTAAAGGAAATTATATTCTGGTGAATTCTACCAAATGTTTAAAAAGAATAAACATCAATCTTTCATAAACTCTTCTAAAAAATAGATTACAACTATTACAACAATGTAATCCCAACTCCTTCTATGCGCTTCCATTATCCTGATACTAAAACCACATAAAAACATCATAATAAAACTACAGACCTATATTGCTTATGAATATAAATGCAAAAGTCCTCAAAAAGATCCTAGCAAACCAAATCCTGCAACATGTAAAAAAGATTATATGCCATGATCAAATAGGTTTTTTCCCAGGAATGGATGAGTAATTCAACACATAAAAATCAATTTATGTAACAAACTACATTAATAGAATGAAGGGGGAAAAACACACATAATATTCTCAATAGACACAGAAAAAGCATTTGACAAAACCCAATACACTTTCATGAGAAAAACGGTCAATAACCTAAAAATAGAAAGCGACTCCCTCAACTTGATAAAGACTATCTGTAAAAACCTATAGGTAACATAATACTCAACGGTGAAAGACTAGATGCTTTCCCCTAAGATCAGGAACAGGACAAGAATGTTTGCTCTCACCACCTCCATTTGATATTATACTAGAGGTTTGAAAAAGTAAGCAAGAAAATGAAAAAAAAAAAAGAAGTAGAAAGGAAGAAGTAAAATTATATGTATTGCACAAGACATCATCTTATATATAGAAAATCTAAAGGAATTCACAAAAAAAATCAAAACATATAAGTTTAGCAAGGTTGTAGGATATAAGATCAATATCCAAAAATCAATTGTATTTCTCTAATTTCTACAGACTATCAATGAACAATCTTTAAATGAAATTAACAAAGCAATCGCATTTGTGATAGCATCAAAAGGAATAAAGTACTTAGGAATAAATTTAACAAAATGTGTCTAAGACTTATACACAGAAATCCAGAAAACAATCTTGAAAAAAATGGAAAGATATTTTATGTTCATGGACTGGAAGATTTAATGTTGTCAACATGACAACACACCCTAAATTAATCTGCAGATTCAACATAATACCTATCAAAATCTCAGCTGCTCTTTTTTGGGTAGAAATCAATAATCTTATAAAATTCATATGTAAATCTAGAGTAGCCAAAACAATCTTGGTAAAGAATAAAGTTGCAGGTTACACTCTTCTCGATTTCAAAATTCACTACAAAGATTCAGTAATCAAAACTGTGTACCTGGTATAGGATAGAAATATAGATCAATAGAATTCAATTAAGAATCCAAAAATAAACTCTTGCACTTAGGGCCAACTGATTTTCAAAAAGAATACTAGAACAACTGAGTATCTACATAAAAGAATAAAGTTGGACACTACTTCCCCAAAAAATTAACTCCAAATGACCCATACATTTAAATTTGAGAGCTAAGACTATTAAAACTCTTAGAAGAAAACATAGGCATAAATCTTTATGATTTGGGATCAGGGAATGGTTTCTCATTCAAGAGCACAAGTGACATAAAGAGCACAAGTGACATAAAGATTAAATAAACTGGTCCCCATTCAAATTAAAAAGTTGTATGCTTCAAAAGACACTATTAAGAAAGTGAAAAAATAACCCAAGGAATGGACAAAAACAGTTACAAACCATATGTGAACTCTTTCAACACAACAACAACAAAAAAAGACAAATAACCCAATCAAAAATGACAAGAATTTTTTTTTCAGGTTGCCTGCCCATTTTTATTTATTTTTATTTTTTATTTTTTATAAGCATATAATGTATTTTTATCCCCAGGGGTACATGACTGTGAATCGCCAGGTTTACACACTTCACAGCACTAACCATAGCACATACCCTCCCCAATGCCCATTACCCCACCCCCCTCTCCCGATCCCCCTTCCCCCAGCAACCCTCAGTTTGTTTTGTGAGATTAAGAGTCACTTATGGTTTGTCTCCCTCCCCATCCCATCTTGTTTCTTTAATTCTTTTCCTACCCCCCAAACCCCCCATGTTGCATCTCCACTTCCTCATATCAGGGAGATCATATGATAGTTGAAAAATGACAAGGATTTAAATAGGTATTTCTCCACAGAAAATTTATAAATGGCTAAGAAACACATGAAAAAAATACTCAAAATCTTTAGTCATTTGGCAAATTCAAATTAAACCACAATAAGATACCGCTTCATATGCACTAGGATGGCTATAATAAAAAAAAGACTGATAATAATGAGCATCAGCCAGGATATGGAGAAATTGGAATTCTGAGACATTGCCTGTGGGAATGTAAAATGATACAGATGTTCTCCAAAACAGTTTACCAGTTCCTCATCAAGTAAAACATAGAATTACCACAACATAGCAATTATACTCCTACTTATGTATTCAAGAGAATTTGAAATATAGCCACACAAAAGCTTGTACACAAATCCTCATAGTACCAATATTTATTATAGCCCCAGAGTGGCAACAAGTCAGTTGTCCTTCAACTGATGAATAAAAATGTGCAGTATAACATACAATGGAATATTATGCACCCATGAAAAGGAATGAATTAATGATTCATGCTACAACATGGATGAACCTAACAAACAGGCTCAGTGAAAGAAACCAGACACAAAAGATCACATGCTGTAGGGTTTCAGGTATAAGAAATATCCAGAATAGGTGAATCCATAAAAGCATAAAGTAGATCAATGGTTGCCAAGGGCTGAGAGGAGGGAAAAATGGGGAGTGACTGCTAACAGGTATGAGTTGTACATGAATATCTCCATGAAACTGTTATTTAAAAAAAAAAAGAAATGATTTAATGTTGGCAAGACTGGCGAAACTGGTCTTATACAACATGAACAATATATAATAGATATTATACATTGCTAACACCTGAGGAATTAGTACAATCCTTTTCTAAAACAAATTTGTCTATATGTTCCAAGAGCCATATAAGTCTTCTCCTATAATAATCCTGTACCTAGAAAATTAGGCTATACTCAGTGTCAAAACAATAAAAAGTTGCATGGTCAAAGATACTCTTTCCAAAAAAAGTGAAAACACATCGAACATTTTACAAAATGAGAACAGGGACTTAAATAATAGTATGAAATATTTTTCAAATATTCTGTGATGACTTGTTAAGGAAAAATGTTATAGATGTGAATGATTAGACATTTAAAATTACTTATACATGTAGGAAAACCTGGATGAAGAAAAGGGACACAGTAAAAAAAAGAAGTGATTTGTTAGTATGCTGTAATCACTGGGATCCCATTCCTGTGTTTCTCCTATTAGTTTTGTGAGGAATATAAATCCACCACAATGTTCTTTGATACTGTGTTGTTGTTATATGTAAAACAATTTTTAGGGCACCTGGGTGGCTCAGTTGGTTAAGTGACTCTTGATTTGGGCTGGGTCATGATCTCAGGGTTGTGAGATAAGGCTCTGTACTGGGCATGGAGCGTGCTTAAGATTCTCTCCTCTCTCTCTCTGTCCCTCTCTAAAAAAAAAAAATAAAATGAAGTAAAATACATTTTAAATATTTGAAGGAGGTCTGAAGAAGGATTTCTGACTGTTCTTTTGGCTATGTCTTGCGTATCCAGAAAGACGTATGGGTGATCCGGATATCTAGATGATTCTGACCAGGAGAAAACACGAGGTGAGAAAACACGAGGTGATCATAGTGACACTGGAGAACCAAGCCAAGGGCTACAAGGAAGATGGGAAACCCACCTTCTCTGCATAGCAGCCTGGCTGGGGTCTCCCCGGAGGAGCAGTCATGCTGGGAGTGAGCCAGGAACAAAGGTTGGGACTATAGACTATGCAGCCTGAAAAGGAAATTTGTAATTACAGGAATGATGAACCTAAAGAATGCACTTTATACGTATTGGAGACTGAAGCATGTCACTAGTTCTTTAAAAAACTTTTATAATAAATAGAGGTATACTTTTATAATTTTAAAAAATTAAATCATGCTATATATACATTTATACATAGTAAATGTATACTTATATAGTATATACAAATGAGTGTAGTATACATTATATATAAATATTTTTAAGTGTGTATTCATATATCAATCTATATATTCATATACAGTGAAGTACACAAATCCTAAGTCTGTAAGTGGGTGAGTATTTATATAAGTATACATTACTTTGTCACCACCCAGATCAAGACAGCTCTCCTGAGAGCCCTGTCCACAGCTACCACTATCTGACCTGTATCACCATAGATTAGGTTTGTTATTCGTACTTGATAAGCATGGAATTATTCTGCATGTATTCTTTCACATCCTCCTTCTCTTGCTCACCATTATATCTGGGAGATTCATCCATGATGTGCATGTAACGAGGATTCTTTTTCATTGCTTTGTAGAATTGTCACTGGACATAAAATTTCTGTAATCTGCCTCCTGCAGAACATAGAAAGGCTAGCGAATTTCCTTTTATTTAAATTTCCCTCTCATGTTAAACAAATACATGATTAAAGAAACTATCTTAAGAAGAGAAAGTTGAAATAATAATAATTTTAAAATTCCCTTAAATACAGTTCGTCCCGATAGGAGGTCAGATGAGTCAGCTGGAGACCTGGTACTTCTGAATAAATAAAATGGCCAGATACTTGGGGAAATCTGTAGCTGTGTGTGGTGATCCTGTGCAGAGAGTAGGCAGAGCCCGCCAAAATGGTACACAAGGGAAATCTGCAAGCCCGGATGTGTTTGCAGGAAACACAGGGTGATCACACATGCCTTTGGGTGTGAGGCACATGCAGCCTGATTCCAGCGGTCTTGTTCTGCCCTATCATAAAGCCATCTCCTTGTTTCAGGCATAAAATCAGATTAGGTTTTAGTGGGAGTGACCTCGGGCTTGTCAACCTCAGGCTTCTAGACAATAGCACATAGGCTTTGGTCAGGAAAGGAGAAGAAATTCCTAAGAGTTGCAAACATTGGGCACCTGGGTGGCTCAGTGGGTTAATCCTCTGCCTACGGCTCAGGTCACGATCTCAGGGTCCTGGGATCGAGTCCCGCATTGGGCTCTCTGCTTGGCAGTGAGCCTGTTTCCTCCTCTCTCTCTCTGCCGGGCTCTCTGCCTACTTGTGATCTCGCTCTGTCAAATAAATAAATAAAATATTAAAAAAAAAAAGAGTTGCAAACACTGAGAACATTCATAGCTTGTTCCAGGACGACACCCAAAGTTAGATTATGTTAAATAATAATAGTCATGGTAGTAATAATATTAGTACTATAAGTCTGTTCTTATTGAATGAGGATATTGGGGCAGGTGTTTCCTATGTGGACAGCTGGTGACCTTCTCAGTAGTTTCTCTCCCCTTTGGCACTGCCTTTTCCTTCTCAGAGCCTGGTGTACGAATCCTATTTCCTAGAAAGGTAAGGTAATTACTAACTTGTGAATCTATAGAAAGTGGCAGGTAAGCTGGCTGGCTGCATGCCAGTCCAGCTTTCTATTGACAGGGGAAAAAAATTCTCTGTTTTTCATAACTAAACATATTAAAAGGTATAGAACATATTTTAAACAGTTAGTTTGACTTTCTCCATAATAAAGTTTTATTAATTTATACAAAATTATGTTCTAGCGCAAGTTAGTGCTGTTACGAAGATCTGTGTGACCTTGGGGAAATTACTTCTTGGAGTCTGAGTTTCCTCAACTGTAAAACTATGAGCTTAAATTAAAAGATCTTTAATGTGCATTTTTAAATGCTAATATAATATATTTCGAATTCAAGTCATGAGAGAATCTTAAAAAAAAAAGTTTCCCTTTGATGTTAGGCTTAGCCTGACGTTAGTATAGAACCCCAAGAACCAAAAATTTGATTCAGAATGCCTTAGAATTATATTCTGCTTAAGTTTGGGTGCTACGGTTGGAGATCACAAAGCATCAGATCGGAGCTGCAGGTGAGCACCAGGAGGCAAAGTTACAATTGCTTCTTGAAAAACAGCGATGAAACCATGATCGAAGAGTGGCCTTTTTGGTTTAGATAGACAAAGTACCAAATGTCAGATAACATTAGATTAATTTGAAATCCTGAGAACATTTAGGTCAGGCTAACAAATTTATCTTTATTTGAGCTCTTAGCAACCTGTGTGCCAGGTGTTTATTACTCTTGGACAAGCACCTTCTGTTTATCTGGAAAGAGGGCATTGAGACATGAGTCTCCATTACATAGGTGTGACATTAAGTGCTGGGACGTTGGCATGCCAAAGCCATGTTGTAAGGAACCACGCTTTATGAGGAAGAAATATTCATGATTAGTAATTTCTTAGACAACTCATAGGTTAGATTCGTGCTTCAATTATCCCCGATTATAAGATGATCACCAGAGGAAATGTGTTGTCATCCTTCATTATGCTTACTCAGGCAAATTATTCCTGAAGACCATCCCTCCTTTTTGGTGCCCAATATACTATAACTCCCACTGTCAAGTGCTGATGCAAGGCATGGAAATTCCATTTTTCTTTTCTTTTACAGAAAACACAAAGATCCTCCCACGCAGTCTTCCAGGCTATTGTCATATAGCATGATTTATGTATTTCTTGTATGTTTCTTTCCTTTTAAATCTGGAAGTATATTCTTTTGTTTTATTAGGCTATTTATTCTCTTGACATCTTTGGATGTGAGTTAATGGAACCATGATAAAAGGATAAAAAAGTAGAACAAACAAGTCTGATGGTATAGATTTGGGACTGCCTGACAGATTAGGGATGGCAAGGATAGGAACAAAAGATAAAATCATCTGATTCATGTGCACTGGGATGGCCCAAGTAAGCCAGTGCTTGAAGGTTTTGCTATGCTTTGACTCCAAAAAATAAATGCAGGAAAAACTAGGTTATGATCATAAGGACTAAGAAAAGATGTTTGTTTTCCTTAAAAACATTAATTTTGAGAAAGAAATTGTAAGTGCTTAGTCAAAGAGCTTAGCACAATGCTTTGCACTAAATGAGCATTTAATAGATACCTGTTAAATAAAGCTAAGGAAAGAAGTTGGTGGATGTGAGGATGAGGGGATAGAGTGGGCAAACATCTACTATTTTGTCTACCCAGAAGATCACCCACTCCCTTTCTGGCCATGGCCCATCCATGGGCCTGAGATTGGAAGCTCCCACTGTCCTACAGATTCTACCGGTCATGATCCAATCTGAAATAATCCCAGTGCCTTCCCTCAACTGTAATTGGTCCAGAAAAGTACATTTAACACAAGCTGAACCAACTGGGGGTGGCATGGGAGGCCTCCACTAGGATTTTCCCCCAAAGTAGAACCATGGAAAATCATGATGAAGCTGGAATAACAGAAGCATGGAAGCTGCTAGTGGTTACTATTACATACCCAGGAGGAAAGAAGTCTGACATGGTGAAGGCGATCCATAGATAAAGGCGAGAAAGGGAGAAGAGTTCTGACCACGTTTGTCTCTGGTTCCAGCTATCCCCAAGGCCCAGTTTTTTCACTCTCCCTTGTGAGATTTGATCACTTGAGCCAACACTGCCCCTTGAATGAAGCTCAAAGATTCTAGACTAGTACAGGAATAACTAGAATAGCAGTAGAACTGGGCTGATTTTGGAATAACTTAGACTCTAAACCATGGAAGGTCTAGGATCATGCCTTTCATCTTGATAATCGAAGTACCCAAAGTAGTGCTTGGTGCCTGGTTGGCAGTCAATCAAATACTTTTACTCAGTTTCCAGGAAATATGCTAGGTGCTGATTATAAAACAGTGAGCAAGACAAATGCTGTCCTTGCCCATAAGAAGCTTTCAGTGAAGTGGAAAGTACACACAAAATAACTGGTGATGAAAATAAAAAATGATACTTTTTCATAGGGAAGGACTTTAATTAAGGTTATTGGATGACAAGTAAATAGCCTAGCTAATCTAAGTTAAAAAGGGAATTATTAGTTAATGGGCTATTTCACAGAACACAAAGGGTGGAACACAGCCCCACCTTAGGGAGAACAGAATCCAGGAGCTGGAGGGCCATTGCCCCCCCAAGAAGTGTTCTCTTTCTCACTCTGCTGTCTACTTCTCTTGATTTTTCCCTAAAGATTGATTTTTTTTGTTCACCAATCAGTGCTATTATAAAAGTGGTCACAACTTCCAAGGACAAACCTATCTGAAGAAGATCATTATATTGACCAGAGCTCCCCTAAGGGAGAATATCTAGCTTGGAAGTAATACTTTGATAAGTTGATTGGCTTAGGGGGTCAGCCCTCAGGGCACGCTCAAATTGCAAAAGATGATTACTCTAAACTACTGTGCAGACACAAGGAAGAGAACAAGTGTGACTCAGGAAAGAAAGTTAAAAAGGAGCAGAAGGGAAGAGTCTGAATGACCGGTCTCCCTTTCACCTAGCTTACTGTAGAAACTACAAAAATTATAAGATACTCCCGATGACCAGAAATTGTTATGGAAACTAGTGAAAGAGCTGAATTCTGTCTGTGTTGGAGCAAAACACAACAGTCTATGATGAGGTCAGGAGCAAGGGCTTGGCTGTCCTTGGGGGGATCAGGTTGTACAAAACGACTGTTGAGTCTACACTTACAGGGGCTGTTAAGGGGACTCTTGTGAACTGTTCAAATGTTCTAGAAAGTATTCAATACAGGGAAGAAATGAGAATTAAGGGAATGTCTAAGGACGATGACTAATTCATGCCGAATATTCTCTGAATGAAAAAATGAATAAATGAGACTTCCTTTTAGCATGAGCTGTGATTTACACAGAAAGAAACCAAAGCATGAGGCTTTTGAAGCATTAGTACATGTAGGAGTTAACTTGCTCTCTCCAGTCACTGTTCCTCACATCATTTCTGTTTTCCTTCCCATTCCCACTTCTTTATGCCATACAGTACTTTCCCTGTGAGTCTTCAAATAAAAAAAAAGCCTATCCTCCCCATCTTTCTCCTTTCCCTTTCAACATAGTTAAAGCATAGTGATGTACAGATGCCCACTGGATGACTCAGCTCTTGACTTACACGAACTTGACCTTATACAAATAAACGATTACCTGAGTCAATTTCACATTATGTAGGGAAACAAAAAGAAGTCTAGTGCATAGATGAATGCTCAGAAGCAAGGATCAAAATAGGCTCTACTGGGAGAAGAGCAATTGCTCTCCATTTTCCATGGACTCTCCATCCCTGCATGGGTCTCTGTGGCTGGGATACTTGCCTATCACTTCCTTTGACTCTACTCCTGTATGCAGTTCAGTGCTCAGAGCCTGGGGTCCCACAGCCTGGATTTGTAGTCTTTTTCCACCATTTACCAGCTAAGTGACTTTGGGTAAGTCTCGACTTCACAGTCTACAAAGTAGGGATAATAAGGTGTCCTTCCTCGGTGTTGTTAACCGAAAGAAATCAGATTATCTTCGCACAGCGCCCACCTGGAGTGAATATATCTGCCAGTAAAAGGAAAACCTGATGTTGCTCATATCAAGGACAAGCTTCCTTTCCTCCTGGCCTCCATGCTAAGTGCTTTCCAACTTTCAAGTTATGAAAGAACAGAAGAGAACAACCCTACAAACAGGAAAGCATCAGTAGCAGAAAATGTGGTGCTGTGGGGCTTCAGATCTAAGCGACTCTTTTCTGTTTTTTTTTCTGAGTGAATTGGACTGATGTGAGTTAATACAGTGATGAAGTGAGTTTGATGTTCCAGATGTTTTTCCAGATGTTTGGCAGCACTCTCATCTTTCCTGATGGCTGTCTTTCATATCTAGGTTCTCCTAGATTACTAAATGCAGAAGGTGGGGGGATCTCTCAAAGCCCATTTGAAGAAAGAGAAGAAAGGAGAGAAATATTCAAACACTGTAACCTCAATATTCTCCCTATAAAAAGCAACTTTTGCAGAAACTCAGGTCAGATGTCTTTAAGCTACGGTGCAGTGGAAGAAAACATTCTCCAGCTCTCGTTGAATGGAAAATTTATCAGGCTGCATTTTTAAAAAATCTCCTTTTGTGGAACTAGTGAGAGTCTTGGGAACCATGTTCATATCCATAATAATGAAGACAGATAAGGGTGCCTGACTCAGATTCTGCCCATCAAAACAAACCGTCCAAGCACCATATGAAAAGCTTTGATAAGGCCCCGGTGAAGACCGTTCATGCAGTCCATTTGTCATTGAATATGGTTTCATCCTCAGCACAATATTTTCAAACAGCTTGATTTAAAAAAAAAAAAAAGTCAATAGTCCTTGAGTACAAATGGTATCAGGACAATAATCTTCAATTTAATATTAAGGGCTTTATTCACATCTCTTTTAGCTTTAAACCAACTGGCCTGTATCATAGTCTAAATTCCAACAGTGATTTTCCAATGCTTCTGGATTAATTCTTCCTCACTTTTGTCATGCAGCACAGGTAGAGCCCCCTTTCTCTCTTACTGGTGGTTTTCAGACTTGACTTCTGAGTATTGAAAACTCTTTTATCAAATAGACTCTTACTCAGAATGCAACAGCAGAGTGGAACTGCTCAGCAAGTATCTCCTATCAGGAGGATCTTTGGAAAACCACTGCCCTATAGCAAAAGTGCCTTGTTTGATGGGCAGAGTTCACAGCCAGAACAGAGAAGCCATCAAAATGTGATTTGCTCAGAGAATGGGAATTCATTAAGTAGCACATAAATAGAACCTAATAATGTATAGTAACTACATTTATGAAAAAGTTGCGTTACAGAATTGTGCTTCACTAGAAACAGAAGAGGTGACAGGTTTAAGACTGTATTTTCAAGTCTGCATTTCCTACTTTCCTCCAGGTGTGATGAGCTAGAGCTCTGGAGCAACACAGAATCAGTTGGCCTCTCTCTCAAATGACTCTTCTCCCAATAAATAGAATTTGCACAGCCCATGTTTGGAATATGGCCCATCTGGAAGTACCTATAGCAGACGTAGTACAAAGACCATCTCCTAAATTGCTCTGACTTGGGACATAAGACTATGGAGGATGGAACTTTTCTTCCTATCCAAGCGCCCAGTCTTATTTTGTTAAGAAAGAAAGAAAGAAAAGGAGGGAAGGGGGGAAGGAGGAAGAAGAAGGAAAGGAAAGGAAAAAGAAAAGAGAAGAGCCTTGATCCTAGAAACATTACAAATAATAACCCCCTGTATTATCCTTAAGAAGACTCGCCATCTTTATGATAAGCCTTTACTTTCCAACTCCAGAATGAGATCTTTGGTTTTTATAAACTTAGAGAAGAAAAACCTTCCAGTTCCTAAAGAAAACTACCCAGGAGAAAAGTGGAATGAGGCAGATCCAGGAGCATGGCCCTGCTGGTATAGCACAGAACTAGATGTGTCCAAGCATCGTGAGTTTCTCAGAGAACAAAACAGTCACATGATATATTTTACTCTTGTACCCCTTGCATTGAAAGTTTCTTTTTCTGAGTCTTCCAGTTTCTCCAACACAGGCAGCCACCATCCCTCAAACTGCTGCTAGTCCTTTACATACGGAATTTTACGCTTCGGGTCTGTCTCCTCATAACCCACTCCTTTTCACTCAAGTCAGGAAGGGGCAGTGATGTCCCGGGGCTGGAAAGCACAGGCTCATTAGAGCTGAATATGACGTTTTCAGGAATTTTGCAAGCTACTGTTAAAAATTAAATTGTGTAAACTTAGAACTAAGTAAAATTGGTTGCAGAAAAGAGCAGCAGATGCTCAAAACTCTCCCCTTCCTCATTATTTCACAAATACCTCTACCCTGATACGTCCCTTGTATCTGTATGGTGGAAATATCATACAATAGTGTGCAAGGATATTCCATATCCTGCCCTGTCAGGTTGGCAGCTTGAAATCAGTCATAGATTTATAACACTGAACTTGGTAAACACAAACAAATTGGGGCTTTATTTTCTGGAGAGCTGGTTTTTAAATGTTAACAATCACACCACTGGCAAGGAACATATGAATAGATATCTACTCCTTTGCCGATACCTGACAAAACAATTACTTACATTTACATGACTGGCTAGTGGGACATTTTGCCATCAACTAACTATTTTTATAATGCTGTGAACTCTGATACACACAAGTGGATTCCCTCATTCTTTCTTTATCACCAGTGAAAATTGTAAGTCAGTAGCAATAAAGAATTAGGTTAGGTTTAAACAAGAAATAAAAACTATGCCAATCAACTGTGTGGGTAGCATTTTATACTGTTAGAAAAGGAGTAAAGATATGAAACTCATAAATCTATTGCATGAATATATCAGACAGAGATGGAGAAAAAGCCATGACAAGAGGAAGGGCACTAACTGTGCTATGTGGAAGGAAAGAAGTGCACCAAAATAAGGAAATGTGCTGCATAGGTTCATAATTTCGTAATAATGTAAGCTCATTATCAAGAGTCTGATATTTTTTGGGACACCTGGGTGGCTCAGTTGGTTAAGCGGCTGCCTTCGGCTCAGGTCATGATCCCAGCGTCCTGGGATCGAGTCCCACATTGGGCTCCTTGCTCAGCAGGGAGCCTGCTTCTCCCTCTGCCTCTGCCTGCCTCTCTGCCTGCCTGTGCTCACTCTCTCATGCTCTTTCTCGCTCTCTGACAAATAAATAAATAAATAATCTTTAAAAAAAAAAAGAGTCTGTGATATTTTTGCTGGGCAGTAAGCAGTTTGTTACTGGTAGAAAGAAGACTTTACTGAAGATACAGGAGCTAGATCACAGAAGAATGACTGAGGGAATGCTTAATGACTCTTACATGCACTCACATTTAAAGCCAGGCCAATTCGTCAGGGGAGAGGGGTCTCTTGTGCTTGTGGGTGCCTTTCTGCATAGTGTCCTTCCACAAGTCACTGAGCATTTCCCCCTTCTTGGACTCCAGGCCTGACACCCCTAAGCCTCCGTGTCCATCCCTGCCTAAGTCCTATACGCCCAGTCCCAAGTGCTTGTTCTAGAATAGCCTCTTTTCTGGATGAATTCTAACAACATTTTCCTTGGTGGATAAGGTATATGACTGTATAAAACAGGCACTAGGATGAAGCAAATAGGGCACTTGCTTCTGGTGCAAAGTTTAAGGGACACCAAAAACCTTTATAATCAAGATAATAATCTTTTTAAATTAAAAATTTTAATGTTTAAACAATCAAAATTCATGCAAAGAACCCACAATTTTCACAATATCAAATTTTAAGATAATGACAGGATCATAATTTCATAAAAAGGGTGGGTAATCTCACTTGTAAACCAGTCTTCCAAGTGGAATGCTCTTGTTCCCATTCTCTCTTGGCTCCTGTGAGGGTTTGCTCCGTTAGCCATTTCCTCTCCCCTAGATTTTCAGCTTCCTCTGCAAGAAGTCTTCTTCTCCAAAGAAGCTCAAGTTGCCTTGATTCCCTCCTAGTTAACACCTCCCTCACATTTTCCTTTTACAATAGCGCTTCTTGAAAAAAATAACTCATGCTCAATGTCATTATGTTCTCCCTTCCCCTTTGGCATTTGCTCAGGAAACAATGCTGATTATTCCTGTCTTCTTGAGGAATCTCTACTTCTTTGACACTACACTTCTATCATTTCTCCACCTGTTTCTCAGCATTCCTTCCCAGTCTTGTTCACAGGCTCATTTATTTCTTTCCTTTCTTCCAATGTTGGTAATCCTCAGGTACTGACCTTAGTCATCTTCCCCTCAGCCCCAACTTCCTAGTGACCACATCAATTCCCATGATATTACTGTCATAAATAAGTACACGACTCTCTTTTCTAGCTCCAAAGTTTCTCTGAGCTACAGTTCCTTATATAAACTGTTCACTAAACATCTTCTCTTGGCCATCCCCTAGACACCTCAAACTCAATATATCCAAATTGAAATCATTTGCCACCTCCCCAGTTTGTGTTCCCTGTATTAAATATTTGGTTGGATGGCACGGGGAATCAAATAGGGAAGCCTGGAGTCACTTTATTTTTTTAACGAATTTGAGAAATAATGGACCTACTATATTAGTTTTTATGTATGCAACATAATGATTTATGTACTAAAATTGATCACCACAATAAGCTTAATAAACATCCATCACCATACATGGTTATAAATCTGTGTTTTCTCATGATGAGAACTTTTAAGAACTATTCCCTTAGTAACTTTCAAATATACAACACAAGATTAACTATAGTCACTATGTTGTATAATATATTCAAAAACTTATTTATAACCAAAGTCTGTACATTTGGACATCTTTACCCATTTCACCCTCACTTACCACCACTTCCAGCAACCCCCAGTCCGTTCTCAGTATCTATGAGATCAGCTTTTTTCAGATTCTACATATAAGTGAAATCATAAGGTATTTGTCTTTCTCTGTCTGACTTACTTCACCTAGCATAATGTCCTTAAGGTCCATCCATGTTGTTGCAAATGGCAGGATTTTCCCTTTTCTACGGCTGAATAACATTCCAGTGTGTGAGTGTGTGTGTGATAGTTTTATCTATTGATCAGTGGACACTTAATTGGTTTTCCCTCTCCTCAATGGTCTGGGGCCCTTCAGTCCTGTATGCTCCCAGGGATGCCTCCGCCATAAAATGGAGCTGTCAGTGGAGGCCCCAGAACTCCCTTCAATATCTGCTCACAGAACCTTTAGGACACCTGCTCTCTTGAGAAGACCTCCCCCCAAGCTTTCTGCCTAAGATCCTCCCATCATAATATTCCTCTCTGTCCTCCTCTGCTGCCACTCTCCCCTGTACTCTCTCTGTGCCACAAATACTGGCCTTCCTGTTTCTCACTGGACGTTTCTCCTCTCAGACACTCACATGGCTCCTCACCTTCCCTCATTCAGCTGTCTGCTGATAGAAAACTCTACTAGAGAGGCCCTCCCCGACCACCTCCAATAAGAATAGCAACCACTGCCCTCCTATCCTCCAGTACTCCTGTCCTGCTGCTCCCTTTCTCTTCACCGCACTTACACACGCCTGACTCATCCATATTTATCTGTTTGTTTCTTCTCCCTTCCCTGTTAGAATATAAATTTCTTGATGGCAGAGTCTGTTGTATTAACTCTATGTCTTCATCACCTAGAACAGTATTTGGCATTTAGTAGATGCACAATAAATACTTGTTAGGTGAATGAATGATGAATTCCTGTCACATCTACTTGAACATTTATTGTCTTTCTTAGTTCTCCCTTATGCATATTCAGTAAATATTTACTCGGCCCCTCCTGTGAGCCCTGAATAGTGCCCGGTGCTCTCCATTCTCTTGCTCTCCAGATGTCATGGTCTCCAGCCTGGGCTCTTGCAATTGTCCTTTAACCTGCTTGCAGTCAGGTCTCTATTTGTGCTTCCTGCCACTGCTGAATGATCTTTCCAACTTGGCTCAAATTGACAGGTTCTTGGTGAAGCCCTTCTCAATAATTTTGGTGGAATTACTTGACCTTCCTTGTGCCTCAGTGTATCTTGTACAGATGGTTATCATAGTACATACAGTGTGACTCTTCACTGCAAACATTTATACATCTGTCCTGCTCTATTTGACTGCAAACCCAGTGAGGGCAGATACTATCATTGATTTGCCTCTGAGACTTTTTCTTATCCTATGTAACACAGTGTCTGGGCTGTCATGAAGGCTTGGCAAGAATTTGTTGAATAAATGAAGTAGTAGTATATTCAGTGAATTATCTGTCTTTATGCCAAAGATTCCAAGAACTTATACACACATCACAGTACGGTTTTCTAACTTACAAAATTACGTGACCACACATCTCTATAAAATGGGTAAAAAAAACCAGGTAGTATTATCTTCTCTAACAGAAGAAGAATTGGATTTATATCTGTTTCCTACAGAAAAATTGGATTTATATCTGTTTCCTAAGATTAGTTTGCACCCAAAGCTGGGTTGATAGTGTCAACTCCAGTGTGCAGATTATTATTAGATGCTAAAGGATTAGCAAAGCAAAGCAGAAAACCTTCTCTGCCTTTAAGGATCATACTGACTCTGAAGGAGAAGACAATACACATAGAAAATACAGGTTCATCAAACACTTTAACCAACCTAAAAAGGGACCACCCAAATATTAAGGCAGAAAAAAGAAAAGTGCTAAAGGGCCCAGCTGAACTTCTTCCATGGTAGGTCAGTATCTTTATGCAGATGACAGCTACTCTACCTAGAGGGCTGTACTCCAAGGAGGAGAGGAGTCACCTCTTCCAAGCCTGCAGTGTTTTCTTATGGCCAGCTCTCTAGGCTGTGTACAGAATCACAGAGTTCAAGTCTGAGCAGCTCTTCCACCACTTACCTGGAGGGAAGATGAAGCAGGTGGCAGAATACACAGGGAAATGATGGATTCCTAGTGACTAGTCTCGGTTAACTATCACCAG
>PISX010017746.1:0-20000 GCA_004024625.1 Mellivora capensis | reverse complement strand
TAATGTGTGAAGAAAAAAACCAGAATCCACCAGATAAGTGTATGGGTGGAGGAACAGCTGAGAAAGAAAGGGCACTGGCCCGCGGCATGCTTAACCCTCCCCTCCACTCCTCTCCAGGGGGTGCTGCTCATGATGAGGCATCTCTGCCTCTTCTTTCAGAAAGCAGCTCTGATGTTCATTGTATCTGTTCTCCTCTATCTGCTGGTGTGACAGGTGGGGATTAATTTTTTTTCTCCAAAGTTTCCTCTTATGAGAAGAGGTCACTTGATAGGAAACTTTCCAAACTATCTGCTTCCCATACACTTTTTCAACCGCTCAACCCACCCTGGCTTTTGCAGCTCTCTGTTTCTGTAAGGGCTTCCTGAGCCCTCTTTACTGCGAGAACACAAGCTCAGCTGAAAAATACCTCCCTTCCTCTGTGACGTGGTCCCAGGCTCCTTTTTCCTCAAAACCCAGCAGAGTGAGAACACCCCCCTTCTCTGCTCCCACAGCTCCCTGTGTAGGCCCTGCTCTAGCAGTTACCACACTCTGTCATTAGATTGGAATGGGCTGTTTGCAGATCTGTCTTCCTAGCCAAGACCATGACTGCTCGAGGCCTGGCATAATTCTTTCTTCTTCTTCTTGCGTCTCTGGTGCCCTGTGATATCTGCCACATCGTGGGTGCTGAGGAATGTTTCAATGATTTCACTAATGATACTGCTTTGTCTCACATGCACAGCTAGCACACATACTAAAGAGGTACCACTCTAAAGAGATTTCACACATTCTGCGAATGCAAAAGAGGAGACTAAAACCCAATGGGTAAGTGAGAAGTTTCTGTGTTTCAGCTGTGGAGTGTGAAGACTTGCCTCCCTAAAACCTGAGACAGGTCCTGAAAAAAAATGGTCAGATTTTCCACAAGCTGAACCAGGCCAGCTGGGGAAATTTCACCCTTTATCAGGCTACCTCTTGCCTGGACCCTAAGACCTCAGGAGTCTAGTGAGGGGTTGGCTTATGGAAGGTCTCTCCCCCTTCTAGGGAGAAACTGGACTGCATCTCAACCACGAAACTGGTCTATGAATCTGACCTTTCAATTACCAACAACCTGCTGACCGAGGATTCCCCAGGAGCCTCAGATCAAGGAAATAACATCCCCCCAGAAGAGAGAATAAAAGCAAAATTAAAAAAAAAAAAAAAAAAGGAAGTCTGATACCCGGCTACGCTGGTATCTTTCTAAAGTACTAACACCGTAATAAAGGCTTTCCGCTTCCGTTTCATTATGTGGCAGCCAGAGCCTATAAACACTGTCGGTGACAGAGAAAACAGCGTCTAGAAACAAATAAGAAAAACTAAAGATGAAACTGGGAATATGTGCACGGCTTACACTTTGGTATTCTGTGGTCATGACAGCTTTTGCTCTTATGAAAGTACTGTGTGTGCTGTTCTTTTTCTCTATAATGATTTCTGAAACCATGTGACTTGCAGAATTTGCCTTTTAAAAAAAATGCAGTGAGTGTTTAATCGTTCGGGGTGTGAGTAACCACATTCTGTTCAAGTATGCTTCCAGCCTTCACGTTGCTCCTTATCAGTGACAGTACTCCAAACACTTGTCTCAATTTTCAGATCAAAGCTGATGAAAAACAGACCTCTACAGGGTTGAATTGCTCTCTGCATTTTTGGGCCTCAGAAGAAAATACCGTCAGCACTAGAAAAGGCTGAATGTTTTTTGGTGCTTTATCTTTAGTTGGGAAATTCTGCTTTACCTTTCTACTTTGCTTATTTTCTTACTCTGCCAATGTCATCTGCTTCGTGAAATGTATCTTTTAATTAATTATTGTCTCTAAGTGTCTTCTGTGGCTCATGGTCAGGGCAAGAATTTATATTAGCAAAATAGGATCTGTCACTAAAGGGGAAATATCTTGGCTTCTTTCAACACGGAATTAACCTCATTTAACCGATAATCACCTTAATTGATTTTCCAGATAAATCTTTTTGTTATTTACGTTTTCTTTGAAGTTGTATATAGGACGGCTTTTCTACAAAGAGCAGGAATTCAGAAGCATGAAAACACTACATTGTAGAAGAGCTGCAAAGTCTGATTGAGAAAGCATTTGGAGAGAATTCTAAAGCTAGCAGCTAAATCAAAGCACAACAAGTAACAACCCATTCACGTTCTGCTCAATGGAGGATCTTCAAAAAACATCTCTCAAAAATGCATTATGAAATATGGGGAGTTTTATACAGATTCCACATTTTCTGTCTGGGTTTTTTTTTTTTTTTTTTTTTTTTTTAAAGATTTTACTTATTTATTTGACAGACAGAGATCACAAGCAGGCAGAGAGGCAGGAGGAAGCAGGCTCCCCGCTGAGCAGAGAGCCCGATGCGGGGCTCGATCCCAGGACCTTGGGATCATGACCTGAGCCGAAGGCAGAGGCTTTAATCCACTGAGCCACCCAGGCGCCCCTCTGTCTGGGTTTTTATTAAAACAATGGAAACTACTGTAAATAATATAGTAAGTATGTATAAGGTAAGTGAAGGTAAATAAGGCTATAACAAATAGGAACAACATGAGTGGTTATATAAGTTGATATGATTTTCCCAAGGCAACCTTAAAAACAATATTAGATTATCCAAGTTAAGGTGTTTACCAAAGCAAATAGAAGCAAAATTTCCTATGCTTTGGAGAAAAATAATTTAGTCCTTTGGGAGTGAAATTGAGGTCTGAGGATTTACATTTATTTCTACATTCTCTTCAATATAATCCTTCAGGAATGCATGTGTATTCCTTTCTTAAGAATGGGGAATGAGGGATGCCTGTGTGGCTCAGTTGGTTGGGCCGCTGCCTTCAGCTCAGGTCATGATCCCAGCATCTTGGGATCGAGTCCCACATCGGGCTCCTTGCTTGGTAGGGAGCCTGCTTCTCCCTCTGCCTCTGCCTGCCACTCTGTCTGCCTGTGCTCGCTCTCACTCCTCTCTCTCTCTGACAAATAAATAAAATCTTAAAAAAAAAAAAAAGAATGGGCAATGAAGGTCATCTTTCTCCTTTCAGTCCAGGTACTAAGAACATTATGATAACGTGGTTTCATCATTAGACGCACTACATGGTACAGAATGATCATTGGGCTAGAAATGAAGAAATTCAGGTTCTCATCCCAGATGCACCATTAACTGGTTTTGAGTCCTTGGGAAAATCAATGAATTTGATAAATATTCCTTAAGCACCTAGGTTTGCAAGATGTTTGGACATACATTGGCAATAGAAAAGGCCCCTTGACTACCAAGTTCTTTCCCCTTAATAAAAAGAGACTGACAGTTTAAAAAAAAATCACAATAAAGAACTACAGTTACAAAAATAAGAAATGGAAGGGATGGGAGCATTTCAAAAACTTCAAGCCTTTGGCCTTGCTTGCTTCCAGGGTATTTGACAAGGTGGGCCAAAAGTTAAAGCTGGAGGTATAGGAGGAAAACAAAATCATGGAGTGGGTTTTCCATTTTACTTAGGAGTTGAGACTTAATCATATATCCAGTGATTCTCAAATTCTGATATGTAACAGAATTATTTGGGAAGCTTTTTAAAACACATAAGTCTGCCCTTAGTGATGGATGGCATCAGTATCTCCAGGGGCAGGACCAAGACACCAATGGCTTTGACAAACCCCTAAGGTTCTTCTAATCTACCCAAAAGTTTGAAAACAACTGGTCTAGTCAGTGGGGAGCCACTGAAGGCCCTAAGGTAAGCGAATAACACCATAGTTGTTTTCTAGAAAGATCACTCTACAAAGTGTGTAGAGAATGGACTATAGAGGCAGGAGCCTGGAGACAGAAAGGCCAATTAAAAGTCTATTTTCCCTGTGACCCACAACCCAGCATCCCCTCTTAGAGATATGTCTGAGAGAAAGTCTAATATATGGACCTCAGGAGATAAACAAGAATGTTCACAGATGTGGTGTGTCTAGTTGCAAAAAACAGAGACCCAAATATCCACTAATAGAAGAATGGATACATTTTGGTATCTTCCCACAATAGTATATTCCGTAGCAATGAAAATGAGTGAGTCAAGTCTGTTTGCAACAAAATAAGCTAATCTTAAAAATGATTTTGAGGGTAAAAATGCAGGTAATGGAAGACTACATACTGTATGATACTACTCAAACAGAGTTTTAAAATGAGCAAAACTCAACAGTCTGTATATACACACAGTTTTTCAACCATGTGAGGATATAAAAACACGCAATTTGGGATAGCATTTACCACTTCTCGAGTATAAAGGGATGAGTCAGGTGAAAACTTTGGTTGAGAGCTGCTGTTGTTTTGATTATACATTACAACTTATATTTGGTAACCAGTCTGCAAAGATGGTTCTCCAGTGCACCAAGCTTCCCAATACTTATGTTCTCATGTTGTTCCCTCCCTGGAGAACAACAATTAAACCTGGGGGGCATAATCAAGAAGATGCAGCAGAAAGTGACACTGTGCAACTTACAAACTTAAGTCTTAAGAAGACTTGAGTCTGCCTTCATAGCCTTCTAGAACACACACTCCGGGGAAGCAAGCCACCATATAGGAAGTCCAACTACCCCAAGACCACTATATTGTGAAGAAACCCAAGTTAGCCACATGGAGAGACTGAATGGAGACAGGGAGATGTCTGACCAGCTATCCCAGTGGAGGCACCAGGAAAAAGTATGAAGAAGCCATCATGCGGGTCCAGCACAGTTAAGCTTACAGATGATTCTAGCCCCAAACACCATCAGACTGCGGTGACATGAGAAACTCAGGTGGGATGTGCCCCCCTTACCTGAATCAATCCTTAGAACTGTGAGATAGTAACTAATTGCTGTTTTAATTCAAATGGCTTGAAGTGGTCTATTTTGCAGTAGATAACCAGAATACTGTATGTTACATACATTCTTTTGTACACATCAAAAGATGTGATTATTTTTCAAAATGAGTTTACTAAAATAATTTCGTCAGAATTAGATAGTTCTGGCCACAACTCCAGGCTCTGCCACTAATAAGCTGTGTGGCCCTGGGTAAGGGACTCAACTCTCTAAGAATCCTCTTTCTCATCTGAGAAATGGGGGAAATAATAGCTCCTAACTCATAAGGAGATCAAGTGGCTTCAGAAATACAGTTTATACATCCTTATCCACTTAGAGGGCAAGGACTTAAATTATAGGGACTCAGTCATACTACAGACATTTGCTTCCTGTGGATTTAAGGGAAAAAGGAAAAGGCTTTTGTAAATGAAAAGTATGGATTATAGATCAAGAACTTCTGTGAATATCCATGGTGAACAGGACTCAGCTGAAACAAAGGACGACACAGTCTTTTCCTGCTCTGTGGCTTTATGAAGATTCATTGATTTCCAGGGGTTTATTTCAGGTATAAAACATTTGAATTCAGGTTTCCCAGGGACAGAGTTCTCTGCTAATTTCTCTATTTTTAGCAATATTTCTGTCTTTTGCTTCCCTCTCCTGTGGCGCTTTCCACATTGTGGGCTCTTCTCCTAATAGGTGACAGCAAAAATCGAAAGGATAATTCAGTCAATCTACTTGGTGGCTGGTTAATAGAGATATGGGGTGAAGGAGGAAGGGCATGAGACTGAATGTATGTTCTTTCTGCAGGGTAGGTGATGTCTGGGAAGAGACGCTGAAACATGACTTTCAGAAGCCTTCCTGTTTGAAAGATGATTGTGCTCTGGGAAGCATTGAACTATGACCATTGTGTGTCCCCTCCATAGCCTCAGAGTATAATGAAAGTCAGTTTCCACCCTTTTGCATTTAGCTTGGTCCACAAACGACACAATTCAGGAGGATTAACACCACCAGCTGGGAGGTAAGCATTGCTGTCCCAAAGAACTTGTTGCCCGTAGAGCTTGTGAACCACGAAATATCAACATCCACGTGGGCTGGAGGAGATCTGCAGGGAGTCAGGCAAGGCATGGCTGCCCCCTGCACGGGGGTCAGGCTCTCAATCTGCCGACCCTGGAGCTCACAGGATCAGAGGATGACTTCCATCTGTTCTCTATACCCACCAGGGCAGAACAAAAGGGACGGAGCTCTAATCCAGCAGGAGGTATTTGGGTTAGATGAGCTCCAGAGGTCTCTCTAAGGTCTGATACAATGAACAGTATGTTTTTATTATCTCTGAGAAGAAGTAGCATAAAAAAAACAAAACAGTGTACTTCTGAAAAAAATATGTGAAATATCTGTTGAAACTTCATAAATGTCTGTACTTAAAAGACTTTTTTTAACTTCAGTTAAGTGTTGAAATTTGTTAGAGAGTTGCTGTGGAAACTTTGGGCTTTGCTTATTGGCGTATTTTTCTCTTCAATCCTTCAGAAGGATGCTTTCCTTCTTCCACTGAATTCTGAGAAGGAAATAAAATACTCATACTCCTTATGAGAGCTCCCTCTACTCCCAGGAGTCCTAAATGTTAGAAGCAAGGTAAGACCAGTGATTGGAAACTCAAGAAGGTTAGATTTTTTTTATACTTACCTAGCAAATTCTCATGTAGTTTAGCATATCTAGTATCTAGAGGGTTGTTATTTTCCTGCTTTCCTTGGAGAAAAGCATGTAAATGCAACTCTCTACCTCACTGAGCTTTCCTAATAAATTCCAGTGCACTGAAATTTTTTTGAAACAATTTCAAACTTACAGAAAAACTGCAAATACAATGCAGAGATTTTTTTTTTCCTGAGCCATTGGAGAGTAAGTTGCTGACTTGATATTTTATAATCCCCAAATATTTAGTTCAAAGGCATATTCCGATATAACAACACATACCCAAATTAGGAGATCAAAAGCGACATTTTCCTACCATCTAGTCCTCAGCCCCCATTCAGGGTTTCCCAACTTTCCCAATGATGTCCTTTATAGAAAAGTTTACATTTAGTTGTGATGTATCTTCAGGGTCCTTCAGTTAGAATAGTTCCTCAGACTTTCCTTGATCTTCAGGATCTCAACACTTAGGAAGATTACAGAATATTTAAAAAAAAAATAGAGTCCCCTTCATTTTGTTTCCTCATGATTAGATTCATGTTATGAAAATTTGGCAGGAGTATCACAGAAGAGGTGCTGTTCTCATTGCATCCTATGAGATGGAATGTGACTTCTTTGATTCATCTCCTTACTGATGATCTTAACTTTGATCACCTGAGTCAACTGGTGCCTGCCTGCCTTGTCTATAAAGTTACATGTTTCCTATTTTAATTAATAAGTATTCTGTAGGGACATGCTTCAAGACTATGTAAATATCCTGTCCCTCATTTAACTTTCATTTTTAAAATTTGTATCAGTAAGGGTTCATGGATTCTTATTTTACTAAATGGATTATAGTAAGTTATTGTATTTATTTTGGTACTCAAATTGCTCCAGATTTAGGCAGTGGGGTTCTCCTGAACCTGTTTCCTGTTTCCTTTTGATGTGTCATCCTCATTCTTTTAGCATTTCCTTATTTTCTGGCACGCTTATCTTGTCCCTTGCTGTTCTGGCAGTGGACTCAGCCATTTCTCAATGGAGTCTCGTTCCTTTTATGGAGGATGGTATTTAGAAACCAAGATTTACTTCCTAGGTGTGCTCACTGATATTAGGGTATTGCTGCTCCCAGCCCTCTCAGCTCTTTTAAGATCTCTGTTTTAACAAAATGACAGATCTGTCAAAAGGTGGCAAATAACTCTTCTCAGTTTGAGAGTTTTCTTTGGACTTTGTGGTGATTCGAGCTATGCCAAAATAATTGATCCTTTTATAGCCTATCAATTGTTTTCATTTTGGCTGCTGAAATTTGTCTACCATGCATTTCACACCTCTGAGTTACAAATATTTCTCCCCATGTGTTCTTCCATCAGTATCACAGAAAAAATGTTTGAAAAATCTTGAAGCGTACCTACAGGCATGTTGGTGAGAAATTTGTTTCATTTGAAGAGCAAACTCAGTGCCACAGACTGACACACCGTCTGAGGAAAACCAAAGGCAGATCCTTTTTTTTTTTTAATAAACGTAGGTATTTTGTGACTTCCTTGTACAAACTATTGGCTTTCTATACTGGTTGACTGTTATCATTACATTTGCAGCTTTTATAAAACACATTGCTACTCAGTATCCACCACACAAAGCAATTGAATCAGACATCTGGAGATTGCTGAGTAAAGAATTTTTTTTTTTAAAGCTCTACAGGTAATTCCAAAGTTCTACCCAAACTGAGAGCCACTGATCTAATTATATATCCTCACAGCTGCCTAAAATTCTATCACTAATAACTGCTTCCTTTGGAGTGAGCAATTGCTTTTTGTTATCTTCTTTTAAAAATATTTTCAAAGGCTTAATCCTACAGTTGCTAGTAATTTAGCACTAGTGAGTTGAGCAGGCTTTTAAATAATGACAGAAGCATTACAATTATATACACAAGGAAGCCGTATATGCCGCACACCCACTCCCCAGTACTGGTTCTGTGCATAAGTCAACAGCTACCTAGATAAAGTGATATGACGTGGAAACAGGAAACAGGAAGAAGCTTTGCCATCAGAATGATCTCAAGAGGAACTTTAGAGATAGAGCTGGACTTCTGAAAACTAGAACAATCTGGGAGGCATGTAAGAGAAAAAAATGAGCCATAGTTCATTATTTATGTGATTATGGGCAAGATGTTTCTCAGAATCTCCATTTCCTTGTTTGCAAACACTAATGCCTCATACTAATACTAATCCTCATTGTGTGGGAATAGAGTAGGATTTAATCATATTATGAAGCTAAAGTTTTTTACAGGTACCTGATACACAGCCAAAAGTCAGTAAATGGTTGCATTTAAATAAGCAAGAGCTACTCTTATCCCTTCTAACCGGTACCACTTCTAACAGATAACTATTTCTGACCCAAGTTATAAATTGGCTTAAATTTGCCTCTTGAGTGGCCTATATATAATATTCAGTAATATCATTATTTAACACTAATCTTAGCACAAGAGTTTTGAGCTGAGACAGTTTATTTTTTATAAATGAAAACACATTTCTTGATTTCTAAGGAAAAGCCTGTAAAACTACACTTAAGCAAAAATTAATTTTTAAATAAATTACTCGGTATAATTGTTGGAATTGTAGTGACGTGATGCATGAATTCAAAGTGATAAATAGGCTGTAACTGTTTATTGCACTAAAATTCCAATGCCGTAATATTTGCAGTATTATGTGTAAGTAGCATACATTCTAGAAAAAAAAGATGATGTTAGAACATGAGGTGGTCATGGATGATACTGAATCTGGGAATTTATTATGGTATTTAAATTGGTATGTAATACATATTTCTTACTTTACCTGATGCATGTAAAGAGTCAACTGACCTTGTGACAATTTGAAATAATAGACAAAGGATCTCAGAAATAAGCTCAGAATTATGTAGCTTGAGTCATGCACAATTTCCTATAATGTCAAATAAAATGAATATGAAGTACATCCTTAATAAGCAGAAACAAAAATTGATAGCCCTTACAAAGGCAGAATTCTCTTAAGGAGATATATAGATCTCTCTCTCATATATATATATTTATACACACATATATATATGAGAAAAAATATATCAATATAGTTCTTCTATTTAAAGGAAATTGATGGTTTAAGTAAACTATATTTATACATCCACCAATGCTCTTTATAAAGATCTTTAGCAGGGAAACTCTTGCACTTGTTAATCAGTTGTGGCAGTTGGTATTGATGCCTAAACCATGCCATGGGTTGGATGGGTGGGGAGAACAGCAAATATGTTTGTTTTTAGCTAGTAAATTTTTATGAATTCTCCAAAATGAACTAGCTCTGTGTTTGGGGTTGATAGAACTCAGGGTGTGTATAATTGAATACAGGTGACATGAAATATTACAGAGAAAAATGAAAAATGTGTTACTCGATTAAAGATTTATATGGGTTGCAGTCAAAGAAACCTTTGTGAGACATCACTTGACTTGGGTCTTAAAAGTGAACAGATACAAGTGGAGGAAAGAGGCATTCTATAAAGAACAACATATAAACACAGAGCTAGAAATAAACATCGATTGTATGGGGGCTACTTTCCTTAGTTATTGCTCTGTAACGAATCACTTCCCAACTTAAAACAAAGGCCATTTGCAATTGCCTATTATTCCTAGGTTGGCTGGGTGGTTCTGCTGGTGTGGGCTTGGCTCAGTGTATCTTAATTGGGCTGTCAGTTGGACTATAGTCAACTAGGTCCGCTGGGGACTGGCTGGTCTAGAATAACTCACTTATATGTTAGGCTTGCTGGTTGGTTTGTCAGCTGGCTCTTGGCTGAAGTGCCCAAGCTTGTCTCCACGGTCTTTCATGCTCTAGCTGACTACTCTGCTTTTTTCTCACTTGGTAGGGGCAGGGACACAAGAGAGCAAGAGTAGAAGCATGCCAAGGCCTCTAGATGTGAACCTGGCACTCTGTCATTTTTGCCACATTATTTTGGTCAGTGCATATCACAAAGCCTGGTTAAACTGGTAGGGAATTAGACTCCATTTCTCAATGGAAGGAGCTGCAAAGTCACATTGCCAATGGTGTAGATTTCAGGGAGCAGCCATTTTTACAAATAATCTTCCACATGGGCCAACCTCACTGAAGTACAGAAGTTGTGGGCGGGGGGCGGGGGTGGTTGCGAAAACATGAGAATATCTTTTTAGGAAAGATACTCACACTCAAACATGAGAAGTCATGGAAGAGACTGAAGGAGATGGGGGGCTGAGTCAGTAATTCTTTTTTTTTTTTTTTTTAAAGATTTTATCTATCTATCCGATAGAGATCACAAGTAGGCAAAGAGGCAGTCAGAGAGAGAGAGAGAGAGAGGAGAAAGCGGGCTTCCTGTTGAGCAGAGAGTCCGATGTGGGGCTCGATCCCAGGACCCTGAGACCATGACCCGGGCCGAAGGCAGAGGCTTTAACCCATTGAGCCACCCAGGCGCCCCTGAGTCAGTAATTCTAATAAAAGATATAATAGTCATGTCTTAGTCCATTTGGGCAGCTATAACAAAATATCACAGATTGGGTGGCTTATAAACAATAGAAATGTCTTTCTCACAGTTCTGGAACCTGGGAAGTCTAAGAAGCCTTAAGGCGCTAGCATGGTTGCATTCTGGTGAAGGGACTCTTCCTGGTTTATAGATGGCAACTTCTCTCCATGTCCTCACATGGTAGAAGGAGCTAGAAAGTTCTGTGATGACTCTTTTATCAGGGCATGAATCCTATTCATAAGGGCTCCACCCTTATGACCTTAACATCTCCCAAAGGCCACACCATCTAATACCGTCTTTTGGAGGTTAAGATTTCAACATACGAGTTTTGGAGCAACACAGACATTTGGCTCATAGCAGGTCAAATCAAGGATAGAGGCAGTATCATAAAGATTTTTGTTTTGTTGAAAGTAACTGCCAAATACATGGTTTCATCCCTTTGAAAATATTTTGGGACATTTTTGAGTTGGTCATGACTCACAGCTGTGTTTCTGAACTGTGTCTTCTGCTGCTCATGTATTTGGGCTGCGGCCTATCCTTGGACTCTGGCAGGTCAAAAGTATACAGCATGTGCTGACTCCCCAAAATAGTAGCAGATTCAGCAAATCTGCTGGTGTGAGCATTTCAGGTGCACGTTCATCAGCATTCAGCTGTTCGACAACTGAAAGATTTTTTTTATGGTGCTTGCACTCTCTTGAGCTGAAGTTTCCCAGAAGATCTGAAACAAATTCCAATCTTGGTTTCCCAGATCCTGTTTGCAGCCTCAAATATGCTTCCTTTAAAACTGGCTCTGTTCAGAACATTCCATCATTCTTTTCTTGATGGGACCGTCCCAGCATGAGATCATCAACTATGACCTGCCAAGCATCATTACGTGTTCACCTAAACTCTGCTTAGAGCAGGGATAATGGTATTCCTTCTAGCAACTCTAGACATCATGTCAGGTTTAAAAGAAGTGTGTGCAAAAGTATTCTACATTTGCTTGACAGCTAATTACCATAAATATACAAAATAAGACAAATGCCATACCGATTTTTAAATATACGTCATTGCTCTAGAAAGTCTGAGAGAAAAATACAGTAATTGAGTTAGGTCTGGAAGAAACCTGAAGAGGTCAGTCTGAGAATTCTTGTCTTAGGAGAGAAAAATCATTTAATACCAAGTAAAGATTTCAGATACTCATCATACTTCCCAAATTGATTAAAAAATTTATTGCTTTAATAATTCAAAAGTTCAACTGTTATTACCTGACCTGATACAAATATCCCCTGCTTTTCGAAAGTTTATGTCACTTTGCTTTTATAGAAGACCTACATGCGTGTGTTTTTGTTAATGGAAAGAAATCTGAAGAGGATTTTTGCTTTTACAAAAAAAGGTGAAAAGTGAAAATAGCTTTCAGCATTTGTTTTGGAGTGAGCCTTTATACAGACAGCATTCACTCTTTCTAGCAAAAGGGGCACTGCGGAACTCCTTCCCCAGGAACTGCACTCAGCATCCAGCCACCGTAGCTTTGACCTGTGTCTGTGTGCATCTGTGCTTCATCTCAATTTATTTTGTGCATCCATTAGCAAGATGTGTCACAAGGTATCAGAAAATCCTAAGAGAGGTTATTTTTTGAGTCTCAGAATGCTCAAAAATTTTCCATATAAATTAATGGTAATTGCTTCCTTCCTTGAGTCCATTTTAGATTACGAAATGTTTTATGGGAAGGCTGTACTTTTGGATAGTGGGGCAAACCTGTACTTTTTTCAAATGGCCACAGGTTTTGTTCTAATGATTTTTGCTTTCCCAAAGACTTGTTAATCTTCTATGCAAAGATTTAATTGCTTCCTATGAAGGAAGGAGGAGAGGATGAAAGTGCCTGGTGTGGAGCTCCAGAAAAACAAAGCATTTATCTCTATTTCTGTCTGTAGAGATGTTTTAAGGTTAATAATTGGGAATTGCTCATTTTAAAGCCACATTGCATTAAAAAAAGGCACATGCTTCCTGCTGATAGGATTTTTCAGACTGCCTAGGATTTATTATAATTTTATGAGAGAAAAATCTTAATAGCTCAGCAATCAAATACATTACAAAATAATTTTAGAAAACCTAAGTATTTGTAATTTTTCTAATTGTTCCTTATAAATTTCACTTTCCCCTCTTGTACAGTTATGTTATCAGGATTTGGAATTTTAAATTGCAGCTTTCATTCATTTTACAACAGTATGATGAACGTTTTATCTTCCCTGGGAATTATTATTTCCAGAGGTAATAAGAATAGTCATCTGTTATATGGTCTGCATTTCTTGAGTTGTTTTCTATGCTTTTTGTTGTCAGCCTAGCAAAATTAATTAGATTAATTCCCTAAATTCTAGAGAATATTAGATATCAATTAAGCATTCAGAAATGGGTATTTTACATACTAGTTTATAGACTAATTTTGAAAGAAAGTAAACCCATCTAGATTCATATATTTTAATGCTTAGTCCTCACAATACATCCTAAAAATCTATTAATGTTGTCATTACTTTTGTAGGAATCTAGTAGAAAGCCATTTATATCCTTTTGAATAAAATATTAGAAGACCTTAAGCATTATTTTCCTGTTTCCTTCTCTACACTTTCAAGTAGGTCTAAGTATGTGCATACCCTCAAAAAATAATAGAGCCTTAAAAAAGAAAATCATGCACTCAGAACAGATTGATTGCCAGTTCTAAATGCCTGACTGGATGCCCATTTATTATTATCATTATTATCTTTTTTAACTTATTTTTTGAAATAATTTTCAAAAAATCCATATGCACACAGTATAACCATAAGGACATACAATAGTTCCCTGATCCACTTCTTCTCAGCCCCCAGTCTTACTTGATAAAGTTGTTGACTTCAAACTCAATTCTTTTGAAAATGTTGGCAGATGGTATTTCCCAGCCTCTCTTGAAATGAGTTGTGTCAAGTTTTGAGGTAGGCCAACAGAATATAAGCAAACATGATATAAGCCACTTCCAGGCCTGTCAAAAATCTCCCATGTAGCATTTTCAGCTTCTCACTGAATGGAGATGACTCCAGGACCTGGGGTTCTTGAGCCACTGGTATTTGATGTGGCTGACTGCCATACTGTTTTCATGTGGTCTTTCAGCTCTTTCTTACTCCACCAGAAAGACCAAGCCATCCCCCAACAGGTGACTTTTTGCCTCCACTATTATGTAAGAAAACGCAAAACTGGTTTTTAAAAAAGTTTCATCAGATTTAATGAAATGTTGTCCCAGACTGAGTACCGCGTGTCTTAAATCTAGCTGAAAAATGGTAGAGGTCTGCTTTATGAAGTTAGTTTTAAAAAGTCTTGGTAATCATGATGGTTTCACTGAGATCCCAGGGAACACTACACACTTATGGTTGAATTAGTTGCTATTGCTAGATGCAAATCCATACTGCAAATAGTCTTACTCATCATTTCTACTTATTTCTAACCAACTTGGAGTTAGATCTTGGAATCGTTGTTTTGACATCACAATATGGTTCTCAAGAGCTCACCCTGGGCGTAGAAGCATTCTCATGACCACTGAATTGTTCACTTGCATTTATATTCCTAATATTATTTCTAGTCAGTGGTTTGGGCATAGGAGTCCTTTGAAGCTGCTTGTTCATTTTATGAAGATTAGTTGACATTGATTATGTAATCCAGATATCCACTGAACAATACAACCACAGTATGTGGCTATAGGTTGAAATCTATACATAGAATAAAGGGTGTTACTGTCAGTGCCTCCAAGTCATAGAATGCCTCCCTTTCCTTCGGGACACCTTAGATATTAGACATGTCAACTCTCTAGCAGACAGAGTGAGTGAAGGAGCCAGAGTTGATCTGTGTATTACTGTAGCAAAGTTTAATTTCCTACTTTTTTGATAAGGACTATAAATGTAAGTTATAACATTTTCTTCCCTCACTCCAAAGGAACGTTTCCACATCCACTCTAAAGACTAGTGTACTCGTCCATGGACCAACAGAGTCAGCATCATCCGGGGCCCCATTAGAAAGGTAGCATCTTAGTGCCCTTTCCAAACCTAACACATCAGAATGTGCATTTTAACAACATCCCAGGGGAATCAAACATGCATTAAAGTTTGAGAACCACTACCTTGGGTGGTAAAACCTGGAAGTTGGCATTCTGAACCAAGAGTACAACCAAGATATACCTTCTTTGTGCAGGCTTCCATTTAATGCCCTTCCTTTCAGTTCTCTGCCTCCCCTAATCAGTGGCTCTAGCTAGTGTTCTCCAAGGGCCCAGCTTTACCAGTCAATTTCTTCTGGAATGCAATTTTTCTAGAGGCACCATGGTTTTTTCCAAGCCTCAGCATCTCTTTCAGATTTTATTCCCTCTGCCTGAAATTTCTCTCCCAATCCTTCTCTCCTTGAAAGGTTTTGTCCTTCTAACACCCAGTTCAACTGGCATGCTCTTGGGAACATTTTCTCTGGCCTGCCACCCTCTCTGTCTCTCTACTACCACAAACCCACCTAACAACACAAATGCATCTTTGGAGGCACACATGTCCCCCCATGCTTGCCTCCCACTTTTCATAGGCCTTGGCCATTGCTACCTTATCCCTCTCTTCAACTGAGCTGTAAGAACTTAATGTCCTTTGCTCCCCCAATACTTAGCATAAAGCCCAAGATAGACAGGAGGTCCTTAATAAATATCTGTCAAATAACTATCTCTGAACTGACCTGGAATTCTTAGCAGCTCTCTTACCTATAGTGAAAACACACGTACCCTACAGAAGTATCTTCCGTGATGCCCCAGTAGTGTGGCTAATTGCCTCAGGCTTCATCTACTCTGGTGGAATTTCTATTCCTCCTGGTTTCTGACCTGTGGCTTCAAGTCTGGACTTCACCTCCTATCTTGGACTTCTCAGAATGCAATTAGTTGGATTGCCTGCCTAACTTTCTCTTTTGTATTGACCCTGAGGGATGATTCTTGACACAAGTTCAGCACTAGATAGCACATTGTGAGCTCATCCTCTCTTAGCCCATATCCGGCTAAATTCTGGCTTAAGAGTTCAGTCAGAATGAATGGATGAGTTACATTCAGAAAAAGCTATACCGTGCAAATAGGTTGTTGGGTTCTGTTTCATTTTGTATTATTTTGATGTGTGCAGTTTGTTTTCTCATTGTTTTTGCCAGAAAGAATATAGTATTTGTGTAACCTTGTGTTCTTTAGAAAAGCATGTTTATAGTACGTGGGAAATTGTCATTCATTCCCTCCTCGTTGTCCTACCAGGCCACATGTGTGTGATAATTTTTTCCACAGGCTTTTTATGGGATTATTTGAAATGAATCTGAGATTTTTGTTTTATTGCAGATAGAATATCACAAGTTGACCCTAAAGTTGCTATTCTCAACCTGAGATGATTATATAAGGAGAATTTGCCATTTTGAATATGGTCTACTAATTTCCAAATCAGTTACCTATTTCTCCTGTAGTCATAAATGCTAAAAATTTATTAGTTTAAATTAGCCTTTATGTCTAAAGTTTACACTTTTTTATATTTACAATAATTCAACACAAATAATAACTGAATGAGTTAGTGAATTGAAAAGTGGTATAAGAGACTACCCAGGCTGACGCCCTTTTTCTTTTCTTTCTTTTTTTTTTTTGAGACAATTGTAAATCCACAGAGTTGTTTAAAAAAAAAAAATGCAGGGATGCCTGGGTGGCTCAGTGGGTTAAAGCCTCTGCCTTCGGCTCAGGTCATGATCCCAGGATCCTGGGATCGAGCCCCGCATCAGGCTCTCTGCTCAGTGGGGAGCCTGCTTCCCCTGCCCCCACCTCTGCCTGCCTCTCTGCCTGCTTGTCATCTCTGTCAAATAAATAAAATCTTTGAAAAAAAAAAATGCAGATAGGTCCTGGGTATCCTTTACCCATTTTCCCCCAAAGGTAACATCTTAAAAAACTGAAATTCAAATTCAATGTCAGGATCAAGATATTAACATTGATACAGTCAAGTTAATGAACACTTCCATCATGGTAAGTATACTTCATGTTGCTTTAAAAGCCACGCTACTTCCCTCCCACCATCATGCACTCCCTAACTGCTAGCGGCAACTAATCTGTTCTTCATTTTTATGATGTTGTCATTTCAACAATGCTACAGAAATCTAACCTCTTGAGATTGGTTTTTTTCCACTTAGCATAATTCTCTGGAGAATCACCCAGTTGTTGTAGATCAATAGCTTGTTCCTTTGTATTCCTGAACATACCTTTGTATTCCGTGCTATGGCTGGCCCACACTTTGTCTACTCCCTCACTCACCGAAGGACATCTGGATTGTTTCCAGCTTTTGCCTATCATGAAGAAAGCTACTATCTATTCTTGGGTACAGGTTTTTTGTGTAACCGTAAGTTTTCATTGCCCTGAGATAAATGCCTAGGAGTGTAATTGTTGGGTCATATGGTAACTATGTGTTTATTTTATTCTTTTAAGAAACTGCCAAGCTGTTTTCCAGAGTGAATGTACCATTTTACATTCTCACCAGTAACATATGAGTGATTCAATTTCTCCACATCCTCACCAATGTTTGGTGTTGTCACTTTTCAGTATCTCAGCCATTCTGATAGGCATACAGTGATACCTAATTGCAGTTTTAATTTGCATTTCTCTAGAAGCTAATACTGTTGGACATTTTTTCATGTGCTTATTTGCCACTTTATATCCTCTTTGGTGAACTCTTTGTGTCTTTTGTCAATTTTCTAATAGGATTGTTTGTTTTTATCTGTTTTGAGATTTCTTTTTCTGTTCTAAATACTAGCCCTTTGTCAGGTGATCTACAAATATTTTCTGCCAGCCTTTTTTTTTTTTTTTAAAGATTTTATTCATTTATTTGACAGACAGAGATCACAAGTAGGCAGAGAGGCAGGCAGAGAGAGGGGCAGAAGCAGGCTCCCCGCTGAGCAGAGAGCCTGATGCCCAGGACCCTGGGATCATGACCCGAGCCAAAGGCAGAGGCTTTAACCCATTGAGGCACCCAGGCACCCCTTTCTGCCAGCCTCTAATTAGTCCTTTCATTTTCTTAACAGGGTCCTTCATGAAGCAAACACTTAAAAAATTTTTTTTTAAGATTTTATTTATTTATTTGACAGGAGAGGGATCACAAATAGGCAGAGAGGCAGGCGGGGGCGGGGGGGTGGGGATGCAGGCTCCCTGCTTAGCAGAAAGCCTGATGTGGGGCCTAGGACCCTGAGATCATGACCTGAGCTGAAGACAGAGGCTTAACCCACTGAGCCACCCAGCACTCCTAAAAAATTATAAAGTCCAATTTATCAATTTTTCCTTTTATGGATATTTTTAGTATCAAGTCAAAGAAGTCTTTGCTTAGCTCCCATTATTGAAGATTTTCCTAAAAGTTTTAAAATTTTTAACATTTATGACTGTTACCTATTTTGAGCTAATTTTTTTTAATAAGGTGTGAGACTAAGGTCAAGTGTACTTTGTTTTGTTTTGTGTTTTTTTTTATTTTTTTTAAAGATTTTATTTATTTGAGAGAGAGGCAGTGAGAGAGAGCGAGGAGAAGGTCAGAGGGAGAAGCAGACTCCCCGCGGAGCTGGGAGCCCGATGTGGGACTCCGGGATCATGACCTGAGCTGAAGGCAGTCGTCCAACCAACTGAGCCACCCAGGTGTCCCTGTTTTGTTTTTTTAATCTAAGATTTCCAATTCCCATAAGACTATTTGTTGAATGGACTAGTTTTCTCCCACACTTGCACCTTTGTCAAAAATCTATTGGGCATATTTCTATGGATGTATTTCTAAGTTCTTTATTCTGTTCCACTGATCTGTGTGTCTATCCCTCTATCAATACCATAGTTTCAATTAATATGCCTATGTCATACATCTGTAAACAAGGTAGACTGTTTCCTCCCATTTTATTCTCTTTTCAAAATTGTTTTAGCTATTCTAGTTCCTTTGCCTTTTCATATAAAATTAGAATAATCTTATATCAATAAAAAACATTGGAATTTTTATAGAAATTGTGTCAAGCTTGTATATCAATTTTGAGAGAATTGATGTCTTTATTATGTTAACTCTTCTAACTCATGAACACTGTATTTCAATCCATTTATTTATATCTTATATCAGCATTGTGTAGTTTTTGTATACAATCCTGTACATGTCTTGTTAGAATTACACACACACACACACATAGAAAGCTTATATACAGATGTTGTGTTTTCAATTTTAGTGTCCATATGTTCTTTGCTAGTATATGGAAATGCAATTAATTTTTGTGTATAAATCTTGCATCCTGCCACTGCTGAATTCACTTGGTTCTAAGAGATTTTTAGCAAATTTTGAAGTTTTCTACATAGGCAATTATATCCTCTGTAATAGAATACATAGTTCTATTTCTTTTTTTATGATCTATATTCCTTTTATCTTTTCTTTTCTTTTTCTTTTTTTTTTTTTTTTGGTCGTATCGCATTAGCTACAAATTCCAGGACTATGCTGAATAACGTTGGTAAAGGCAGACATCCTTGTAATGTGCCACTTAGTATGTTAGTTGTAGGGAATTTTTTGTAGATGTTCTTTATCAAGTTGTGTAAATTCCCCTCTACTTTTATTTTTCATTAATGGTTATTGAATTTTGTCCAAGGAATGGACTGTATTGATTGATTTCATGTTATTTTTTCTTCAATACAGTAAATTATATCAAATTGATTACATGGAATAATTTTTTTTTTTTAATTTTTATTTTTTATAAACATATTTTTATCCCCAGGAGTACATGTCTGTGAATCGCCAGGTTTACACACTTCACAGCACTAACCATAGCACATACCCTCCCCAATGTCCATTACCCCTTTCCCGACCCCCTCCCCCCAGCAACCCTCAGTTTGTTTTGTGAGATTAAGAGTCACTTATGGTTTGTCTCCCTCCCAATCCCATCTTGTTTCTTTTCTTCTTTTTCTACCCCCCTAGTCCCCCATGTTGCATCTCCACTTCCTCATATCAGGGATATCATATGATAGTTGTCTTTCTCTGATTGACTTATTTC
>PISX010017745.1:9530-42642 GCA_004024625.1 Mellivora capensis | reverse complement strand
GGCTAGTGATGATGAACATTTTTTCATGTGTCTGATAGCCATTTGTATGTCTTCATTGGAGAAGTGTCTGTTCATATCTTCTGCCCATTTTTTGATATGATTATCTGTTTTGTGTGTGTTGAGTTTGAGAAGTTCTTTATAGATCCTGGATAGCAACCTTTTGTCTGTACTGTCATTTGCAAATATCTTCTCCCATTCCGTGGGTTGCCTTTTTGTTTTGTTGACTGTTTCCTTTGCTGTGCAGAAGCTTTTGATCTTGATGAAGTCCCCAAAATTCATTTTCGCTTCTATTTCCTTTGCCTTTGGAGACATATCTTGAAAGAAGTTGCTGTGGCTGATATTGAAGAGGTTACTCCCTATGCTCTCCTCTAGGATTCTGATGGATTCCTGTCTCACGTTGAGGTCTTTTCTCCATTTGGAGTTTATCTTTGTGTCTTGTGTAAGAGAATGGTCGAGTTTCATTCTTCTACATATAATGAAATTTTCCAATTTCATTTCAGCTGTCCAATTTTCCCAGCACCATTTATTGAAGAGACTGTCTTTTTTCCACTGTATGTTTTTTTCCTGCTTTGTTGAAGATTATTTGACCATAGAGTTGAGGGTCCATATCTGGGCTCTCTACTCTGTTCCACTGGTCTATGTGTCTGTTTTGATGCCAGTACCATGCTGTCTTGGTGATCACAGCTTTGTAGTAAAGCTTGAAATCAGGTAATGTGATGCCGCCAGTTTTATTTTTGTTTTTCAACATCTGAACACTTTTTTTTTAAAGAAGGAGAGAGAGAGAGCAGGAGAGGAGCAGAGGTAAATAATCTTTTTTTTTTTTTTAAAGATTTTATTTATTTATTAGAGAGAGATTGTGGATGCAGAGGGGCAGAGGGTGAGGGAGAAAGAATGTGAAGCAGAGTCCCCACTGAGTGGGGAGCTGACACAGGGCTTGATCCCACAACTGGGAGATGGTGACCTGAGCTGAAACCGAGAGTCAGAGGCTCAACTGACTGATCCACCAAGGCACCCTGGGAGAGAGAGAATCCTAAGCAGGCTCCATGCCCAGCACAGAGCCCAACTCGGGGCTCAATCTCATGACCCCAAGATCATAACCTGAGCCAAAACTAAGAGTTGGATCTTAACTGACTGAACCACCTGGGTGTCTCTGGGCCTGAGCACTTTCAATTGTCTCACAGATAATTCCTTGAAACCAAAATCATGAAACTCCATTTTTTACATCTTATTCCCTTTTCTTTTTAACTTCTCAGTCTCAGTCCTTTGTGTTAGTTCTTTTTCCTTTTGTACCTAAAGCTCTGCTCCTTGTCCCCAGCTTCTCTTTTGTGATTTCACTTACTTACCTACCATTTGATCTCATCTTTATAATTCAATATTTAGGCCTATTTCTGTTATGGACTATGACTCTATATTGCTGACTGGCCAGAGAGCAGCTCCATTTGGAGTTGCCACAGTCTCCAATCCATTTCCAAGTTGTATGCTTCTTCAGTTTTTCAGAGATGTTTTTTCTTTTCTTGTCCTTTGGAGTAAATACTTAGAACCATCCTATTAGCTACCAAGCCTGTCACTTTTCTTTTTCTTCTTTGTTCTATTCATTCAACTAAAAGTGTCATGCATTGTGGTGTCAGAAACATGAGGCCCCAAAGACACATAGTCTAGTGAGACTTCAATCTGCTTTCTTGACTTTTCCATCGTCACAGCTCCAACCAGCCTCTCTATCACCTAGGTCTGGATTACTCTGACATATATGTAGTTGGTCTTTTGCTTCCTTTCTCCTCCTATCCATCTATCCTACTTTCTTCATGTTATTGTTTGGGTACTAATACTACCTATCATCACCACACTGAGACCCAAGTTATAACCCGTTATAGTTTTGTTTATCCTGTTGTTTTTCTCAGGGACCCTGTATTCCATACCAGGTTCTCTATGCCCCTTTCAGATGGTCTTCCAATTTCTGCTGAGCTTTGCTCCTCTTTTGCTTCTTTGGGTCATGTCTTGACTTTACTCTAGTTATGATCAGAGTAGCTCCAGGGCAATTTCTCTTAATTTTTTCTGAATATCATTGGTAAGATAGGGAGCAAATATACGCTAAGGGACTCAAAAGGCTTGAATGAAAATGTCTACTAAAATATATTGTCAATTTGACTTGTTTTAATTTTTTTTTCCCACAGAGCTACCATGATTCTATTACATAAAATTCCCTTGGGCTGAGGTGGGGAGAGAAATAGGTGACATCAATGAAGAAAACTGATAAAAATATTTGCTTTTCCCATTACACTTGATCAGACTAAATATCAGTGACTATTGGGTAGGGTTTTGGGGATTTATAATTTGAGTTAAACAAGATTTCCCCACATTTCACAATCATCTCTTGATTCAGGATGCTTGGAAGGCAGTAATCAGTGGGGACATTTGACAGAAACCAACAAGGTGATCTTTCCAGGAGGAAGGTTCCCTCATGAGTGTGACAAATCTTGAGGCTGGCTGAATCTTTTTATGAAAGCAAACAGGTTTAGAAGTAAGGAAGTGAGTAATTCTCTCCATGTGATGCCTTTCTACATCTCTTATCTATGATTGTATCTTATATTAGAGTTACAGATTACTGTAGTTTTTAATGTGGCTACTGTGAGATGTGGATTCATGGTAGAATTTCTAGACTGTCAGATTTCTGGATGTACATAAATTGGATATAGAGACTTCAACATTTTCTGGTTGGATTCCTTTTTTTCACAGAGAAAATAATGTCACGTTTTCTTTGTCATTTTCTGGGTTATTCTTTCTTTATTTAATCAACCATTTTTAAAATTTTGTGTCTACTATGTCCCTGGTGGAGTACAAAGTAGAGTGGTGAACAATATAGAAAAGGTTTTGACCTTTTTCTTATAAATCACAGAGCCAACAGGACATAAAGTAAAAAGAGGGTATTATCAATTTTTTACATCAACCCTCAGTGGTTCTCTGGTTCCTGCCGACTGTCTTTTTATGTTTTCCCTCCTACAAAATGTCCTTCTTGGGTGGCATCAACTTCTTTCTGTAGCCTTGATATCTGTGGTGGTGGACGCTGCATATTTTGCATAGTGAAGGTCAAGAAGAGTGGTGTTGTAACTCAAGCTGGGCATCTGATCCGGTTCATTTACAAGAAGCTTCATCTGCTTTAATGGCAACATTCTTCATATTTTTACAGTTCATTTTTTTAGCTTAGTGCCTCATTGTCTTAGCCTGTATCAATAGTTAAAATATATTTTCCTCTTAATAGAAGTGACTCAAGTGGGATTTATTCTATAGTAGAGATAGAATATGAATGACAGGGTCTGTCACACAGTAGGTGTTCACTAAGTATTTGGAAAAAATGGAAGGGATTATACAATTACATTGCATAAGTAATTATAATTAATCAATTACAATTAAGATGTAAATATTACTCTTCTTCTTCTTCTTTTTTAAAGATTTTATTTATTTATTTGACAGAGAGAGATCACAAGTAGGCAGAGAGGCAGGCAGAGAGAGAGAGATGGAAGCAGGCTCCCTGCTGAGCAGAGAGCCTGATGCAGGGCTCAATTCCAGGATCCTGAGACCATGACCAGAGCTGAAGGCAGAGGCTTAGCCTGCTGAGCCACCCAGGCGCCCCTTCTTCTTCTTCTTCTTCTTTTTAACTTACCAGAAGAAATAAAACATGGAAGAAAAGGGATGAAAAAAGAAAACAAAGAAACCACTGTGATTTGATGACCAGTACGTCATATCTGTAACCTCTAAATGCTTCTTTTACGGTATTTCCAACCAATATGTTAGACAAGTCTTTCTCTTTCTTCATCCTTCCTTCCCTCCTTTGTTTCTCCTTCTCCTCTTTCTCACTCTATCACAGTGTGTTCTGCATGGCACTCAGCTTTCAAAGGTCAGAGCAGTATCAGATGGTGCTTAAAAGACCAGACTCTGGTGCCAGGCAGACTTGGGTCTCAGTGTCGGTCCCACCTCTACTGGTGTGTGACCTTGGGCAAACATTTCTAAGGCTCTGTTTCTTTATCTATAAAATAAGGAAGGTAACAATGTCTAAGACAGGGTTTTGTGAGGATCATGGGTGATGATAATGCTTGTGAAGTGCTCAACATTTTGCCTGATACTAATAATGTCTTTGATGTTTGGTCTTCTCCATCCTTTATTTCTCCCAGGAGACTATGGTATAGAACTCCATATACAGTGGGTGGTTTTCTACCAAAATTAAATATATATGTAAGATGTTTTTTTTTTTTCATCTATTTTCAGCCTTGAATAATTTGAACACAGCTAAAGATGTTTTCTCCAGGCTTTGTAAGAATATTCTTTCTGAAATGATATCAAATTTGGGAAATGTTGATTCAGAAGCAGAACTTTTCAGTAAGTCATAAGCAAGTGACTACAGGATTATAATGTAAATCTGTGTTCTTCAGTTAGCTCAGAGTCTGCTCCTACAGCCCTCCAATAAATATAGTCAGTGGATCCTGATGAATGAATTCAGAGTTAAAGTCTCTGGAATTAAATTTACACCATTTTGCGTAGGCATTTTATTTCAACAATGCTTTTAAAAAGTAGACACAATAGTCCAAATCAGTGTTTTGGCATTGTTTTTAGGAATGCCAATTTACATTCTTACTGCATCTTGGAGGATAGGAAAAGACTTTTTCTTCTGTGTTGGCAGTTTGCAGGCAAGACCTCTGCAAAATTTAGCATTCTTGACCGTAATTGTTTAGTGGTCATTTCCAATTTTGTTTTGCTTAGAATACAGACCCATGGGGAAAGATCCAACACCACAATAGAAATGCCTCATGCTGATCAGAAGACCAAACTGAAATGTTATCTTCTTAAAAGTGTCCCTGTATTGATAAGGAAGGAGAAGGGAATCTTAATGGGGGAAGAAAATGATGCTTAGTGCTGAGCTCAGCTTAGTTGAAATTCTAACAATTCCTAGCCTCATTTTATGGGTAAAAGTTACTTTTAAATTAAAGAGCAAGACGCCTCTCTCTTGTACCCAGTGGGATTTGCAGAGTCGAACAGTACATCTATATCAGGAAATTCTATTCTAGCTTTTACTGTGCTGATGGAGAAAACATCTTTCCAGATGGATTTCTGTTTATATAGCCTTTAAAATTTTTACTTGCACCCAGTTTGTCTCATTGGCAGTACTTCCAGTTCTATTTTTTAAGACGTTAAGCCCACAATAGTGTTTATAGAACAGGAAGAGAAGTGACTGTTTTAGTGAGAGAAAAGAAGCTACAAAGAAATATCTCTTAAAAACATAATAAACAGTACTGATGGTTTGTCAATAAGATTTTTAGTATTTTATTAAGAAGTGCTGAAGGAATTATATACTGAATGCACATAGGCCACCATCAATATTCTACAATTAGCACTTTGTTGTATTTATTTTCTCATATACCTATCAACCTCTATTGATTTTTCTATCCATTTATCAGTCTGTATTATTTTTATTTTGGGGCAGTATGCATTTCATAGTGAGTTGCAGATATCAGAAGTGATGGACTCATTTTCAATCATAGATGATACCATCTAGCCATTTGGCCAATGGTAGGTTGCATCAAGTAAAACCAGGTTCAGCTAAAGTTAACAAAAAACCCCCCAGAATAGCTTAAGGTGTTTAAAAAGCATTTGTTTTCTCTGGTAAAAGAAGGCTGAAGGTAAGAGTTCAATGTTGGTTTGGTGGTTCTAACACTATAACTGGCTTTAACTCTTTCTACCTTTCTGGACTACAGTCCTAGTGTTTGACAATCACCTGCAAGACCTGTCATGGCCTGAGACTGCTAGAGCTCTGGTCGTCTCCCTTTCTAACAGTAGGAAGGAGGAAGGGGATAAAGCCTTCTTTTAATGACTTATCCCAGAAGAACCAATAATTAATAATCAACTTCTTTAGCTCCAGAAAAAAAAAAACCTGAAGGAATTTTATGGGGATCATATTATAGGTGAACTCAGGAAAATTTGACACATTTATAATGTTTATGTTTTTTTTAAGTGTAGGCACATTTGAGAGACTGAGAAACATAGTGTTATATATCCCTTTGATTATTTAGATGGCTTACTAATTGTAGCCATTTCATTTTGTTGGAAAAAATCAAGTGAGCTGGGGTTTCTGGCCCTAGCATAGCTGTGTGGGTCTTGGGTTACTATTCGAGACGTTTGTGAGGGTGCAAAAGGTGAGTTTGAATAAGTTTTAATGTAACTTGAGTTCAACAAAACCATTTGCCTGGTAAATTAATTGATCCTTATATTGAAGTAATATCAAAGCGATACTTGTTTATAGGATGATCAGATCACTTTGATCAAAACATAGTGTCATGCAAACATGGTGGTTCAAAAGCAAACAAACAAAAAAACATGGTGGTTTAAGACCAGAGAACCAGATGGTCAGCCTACATTATCCTCAGGAATGCAATTTTTGAGAGCTTTATGGGTTGAGAATTTGGCTTAATGGTAACAAAAGTCCTGAGGAGTATTTTAAATAGCATTTAAAGGCTTTGTCTTTGAAGAAGCAGCTTTATTTTCTGTAATTAAAAATGATTCACACCTGGGGACGTCTTGGGCTGAGCAGAAGAGGGTAAAAGGTAGATGATAGAGGGTGTCTAGCATGGTTAGGGATGTTTGAGGAACTCGGTGAAGTGGCCCATGTGCCATGTTCAAAGAGGAAAAGTCATTTTTATGTTTATGTCCAGAAACTAAAATGGCTGCCATGAGTAGAAAAATTAATCCATACCACCATCCTTCTATTTTGGACTGGAAGATTGAAGAGTACCTGATATGGGAATTTCTCCCTATCCTCAGCCTTTTATACTCTAAGACTTTGTTTTTTAACATGAAGAATTAAAGTGTTTTAGTTTATTGTTTTGAAAATCTTATGTGCATTTATCTTATTTTCTCCCCCTTAATAATTTTCCTGGAATTTTACCTGAAATCGAAATGATCTTCAGAGTTTTATACTAAAGCCTCAAACACAAACAATAAAGCAACAACCACTTTTTCAGAGGAGCAGAAGTCCTTAGTGGGAGGAAGAGGGTTATGGGAGAAGGGACAAAATAGGATAGGAAATTAAATACAAGTTAAGACATTTTCCCCCCCTAGGTTTTAGAGAATGATGATTTATTATTATAGCTGTAGAAAGTAAGTCTTCAGTTGATCATTCTCTTTGCTGAAATACACTGTAGTTCTGTGTCTTCTTTCTGCTTCAATTTCTTATCATCTATCTTGAGTGTGTTTCACAGTTTGTTTGATATTACTGTTTTGGATCTGTAGAGTATTGTTTAAAAAATTCTTAGAGTCCTACCATGTGGTTATATTTAGCCTTAAAAAGTCTAGAGTATTTGTATGTTGGAAATGCAAGATTAGGAATTTAAGGAAATGATGAGAATTATTATATCTTTGCTAGAGGCATGTAGTAGAACTATTACAGTGTGTGTAAATTATATAAAATAGAAAATAGTACCATTAGTTTGTCTTGAAAGATGTACAAGTCCTAGATTGGCCAGAAATGTATTATTGTTTCTAAGTCATGTGAAACCTAAACTCTCCTGCCTTAGCCTGGACCCCTCAGAAAGCAGAAACTGAACCAAAGTTTTAAGTGCAAATGTTCATGGGAGAGTAATCCAGGAGTTACTAGTGACATGCGGCAATGCAGAGCAGGGAAGGAGGGACACCCAAAGCAAGTATGCAATACTGAGTCAACCACAACTGTGGTTAGCTGGTTCCTTGCTCCCTCAGGTCTGTCTGAGGAGTTGAATGAAATGGGTTTCAGAACCTTCCATTCAGTGGCAGTGGTGGGAAGAAGATGGAAACATTCATTAATCATTTCCTATTTGCATTAGTCAAAGCTTTTCTCCCTGGGTATAATTGCCCCTCTCCCCAGGCTCAGTAGAGAAGCCCTGAGGTAGGAGGCAAGAGGCTTGCTCGAGGATGTGCAGCCTTTGGGAATAAAAGAAAGATAATCTTTCAGAGATAATCTGATAGAAGGCACAACCCCCCAACCTCATCATCTTGTGGATATGATAAATTACATGAACACATTACCAGAATCTTGCTATATCCAGGCTCCAGTTGGCTCACGTGGAAACACTGGGACTTTGATTGACTTCTGCGAGTGTTGAGGAACTCTCCAAAAGGTGCCTAATAAACGTTCGTGGGTACTCCTGATGACAAAACTCCTGGCCTGTACTGTGCTGCCAGTTCCCCATCAGACTCCAGAGCTGGTGATCCTCATTCTTGTTTTTCAAAAGTTTAGCAGTCTTTTGCAAAGTGGGAAGAATGACTCAGGAGAGAGGCTTGGACCCATGGAACATTACTGAACTTAGTGAACCTGCTTTTTCCATGTGTAAACCCAGTGGCCCAGCCACTGTATGTCTGCAAGGTGCTCATGTGCCCGTAGGAGAGCTGGAGGGAAACGGTTCAGACTTACTCCAGCTACTGGGCCATACCCAGAACGTGACGCTGCTCAGGGGCTCAGGTACCAAAGGGCATTGTAGCTGGTCCAGTCTGGTTTGGTAGATAGCTTCTCTTTATGGAAAATTTTATTTTGGTGTGTGTGTGTGTACAGGAGAGGTGACTTGAAATCTGGCTTCCGTTCCCCTCTCATTCTTCATTTCCATTCCCACCCCCACCACATCACATCCTCCAGATGCGTCTCTAATATCTGCTTCCTGGTCATAGACACAGCTTGAGATTTTCTCCAGGGTTGTCCTTGGTCCCCAGGCAAATTAGGGATGCAGATAGGTACTTGGATGGAGTTGGGGTATTGTCTAGTTTCACATAACAGTGACACTAGTGATAACACAAATCCTGACTCTGGCCCAGCTGGGTTCTGATCCCCTTTACAAGTTACATATCTTATTTCTACAGCCCCAAGGACTCTATTGATCATTCTACGAATAAAGCTAAAGGAAATATTTACAAATATGTATTTGATTTCGAACAAAATAATCTTTTCTTCTAAATGCAGATGATACCAATTCAAAGAAAAAAAAGAACACACATTTGACTCCAACATTAATAGTCTTAATAACTAGTGAGTGAATGAGTGAGCCACCTTAAGTGTATATCAGCCCGATCTTGGCAATCACTTTGAGACCTCAGTGACAGGGGAAAATAACAAGATCTCAGGATTCCTGCTTTGCTGCTGGAGAATTTAAGGCATAAGCAACTCTAGACATAGCCTAACTTAGTGGTTCTCAAGCTTGACCTTGCATCAGAAGAAGTTGGAGGGCTTGTTAAAGTATTAATTGCTGGGCCCCACTCCTATATATTCTGATTTAGTAGGTGTGGGACAGGGCTCCCAAGTTTTTATTTCTAATACTTTCCCTGGTGCTACTGATGCTGCTGGTCCAAAGGACCCCATCTTGAGAAGTGCTGGTCTAGGAGAGAAAAGTAATTTCAGATTGAATTCTGATGACTATTTTGGCTTCTTCTCTCCAAGTCAGAGCTAGTTTCATGGCCATTTCCCTTATTAACAGTGGTGTGTACTATAACTCATTTTCAACTAGATTTTAGTCATGCACTTTTTGTACTAAGTAGATAAAAAAACTAGGAAGCAGGTAGAGCATCTGCATCAAAACTAGAAAGAATTCTTAGTGCTTTATATCTGGGGTTGGCAATTGATGATCCATGGGCTAAATCAGGCCCACTATCTGTTTTGGGAAATAAAGTTTTATTGGAATGCAGCCACACATTGATTTATGTATTGGTTTATTTGTTTTTTTTTAAAAGATTTTATTTATTTATTTGACAGAGATCACAAGTAGGCAGAGAGGCAGGCAGAGAGAGAGGAGGAAGCAGGCTCCCTGCTGAGCAAAGAGCCCGATGCGGGGCTCGATCCCAGGATCCTGGGATCATGACCTGAGCTGAAGGCAGAGGCTTTAACCCACTGAGCCACCCAGGCGCCCCTGATTTCTGTATTGTTGATGGCTCTTTCATCAAGCAGTTGTGGCAGAACTGTATGACCCATAAAGGGGAAAATAATTACTATCTGGCTCTTTATAGGAAATATTTGCCTATCCCTGGTCTCTGTGTTCCCTGTAACTGTTGGCTGATTTAGGGAAGCTTTTCTCTTGAAACCCAGCAATAAGCAACATCAGTTTACTTTAGCAGATATGAAACTTGAATCCTAACACTTTCTTCCGCCCTTCCTCAACCCTTCTCCCCTAACATGGAAAGTGGCCCAATAAGTGAAATGAAACTTGGCCCAATCAGCGATATTTAGAAAGTGGAAGGTGAAAGTGTTGACATCTGCTTGTATTTTGTGGTCCAAGCTTCCCTGGTGGCACGTGATATGGCAAGAGTCTTCTGGTGAGCCAGGCATCTCACGTTTTGTGAAAGATTGCTTCGTGCTATCTGACCTCAGTTGGATTTATGCCTACGAAGAAATGCAGTTGGATGAAAGGTCTGCATTCCTGACTACCCATTGGCTTCCTAAGTGAACTCTTCCTTCCTTCCTTCAGTTTTGATAATTTAATGAGGCAGAGTATCATGTAGTCAACATCTGTATGTATACATCAATAAACACATGTATATTTTCAGGCATATGTGTATTTTAATACATGGTCATTTCCATTTACCTCGTTGCCTCTACTTCCTTTCTGATCTTATCTGCTTCTCTGCAGTTGGTTCACATCCCAGAGAAGCAGATGCCCAGACAAGATGAGAAGTATGTGAGATTTATTAGGGGAAATGTCTGGGAAGAGGTAAGGTGAAGTGGCATGAGAGTCAGGAGAACCTTCACGTTGCCTTATAGATCTGACTGGAGGAAAGTTGGAGGGTTGCATAGGAAGGCTCAGACTGTAGCCTCGTTCTAATAAAACTGTGGCCAGGTGGATGGGGATTCTTTGAGCCAACGTTGGGGGAGTCCTGTGTTCCAGTAGAATGGGATAGTGCTAGTGCCTCCAGCCACTGGTTGGGGACAGCCAGGAAAGGGCATTCCCAGCCTGAACACGATGGTGAATGCACAGGGTCAGTGGCTTGGGTGATCAATGAATGTGCTGCCTGCTGCAAGTTTTGAGCTGGCATTTTCATGGCTGCCTCACTCTTGTATCTTTTACATCTTGCCACCACCGTTATTTTTTAAAACAGAAAAGCAACCACAGACCAGTGATGGTTACCCTTTACTTGCAAAATAAAGTTGTAGGCACTCTACCCTTGGGTCCCATTTGCCTTTTCAGCCTTTTCTCCACCATGCTCATACCATTGCCTGAAGGGTCTCTGTGCTTTTCTGTTTTGGGCACTTTGTTCACATGGTTCCCGATTCCTCACATGCCCTCCCTCTCTCAGTTGCCCATTGAAGCCCTACTTCTTTTAAAAATATTTCTCCACAGCGGCACCTGGGTGGCTCAGTGGGTTTAGTGTCTGCCTTGGGCTTAGGTCATGATCCCAGGGTTCTGGGACCAAGTCCTGCATTGGACGCCTTGCTCAGTGGGGAGCCTGACTCTCCCTCTGCCTGCTGCTCCCCCTGCTTGTGTGCATTCTCTCTCTCTCTCAAATAAATAAAGTCTTAAAAAAAATAAAATATTTCTTCACAGAACCATGAATGAAATTAACAGCTCCCTCCTTGAATGTTTAATTTACTTAGGAAACATTATTTGGTTATATGTTGAATGCTGTGAGGAGTACAAAGATGAATCAGATGTGAATTCTGCTCTGAAGGACTAAGTTTAATAGGAAAAGTTAATAAGCACTGTATTAAAAAAAGAAAGCAATAGAAGTTATAAGCTGGGTACAGAGAAAATGTGGGAATTCAGAAGAGGGAAAGATACCTTCATATCAGAAAAATCTACTATGGATGGTATCTGGGTGGCTCAGTTGGTTGAACATCTGCCTTTGGCTCAGGTCATGATCCCAGGGTCCTGGGATCAAGCCCCACGTTGGGCTCCCTGTACAACAGGGAGTCTGCTTCTCCCTCACCCTTGCCCTCTTCCCCCTGCCCCACGTGTGTGCACTCTCTCTCTGTCAAATAAATGTAAACCTTTTAAAGAAAAATCTACTATCAAAGGTGGTCTTTAAAGAATCAATAGGATTTGGGTATGAGGATATGAGGGGAAAAGGAGATTCTAGATTAAAAGAATAATAGAGGCACAGGCATGAATTTCTTTAGAACAGCCTCAATAACTATGGCTTTTCATACTGCACATGAGACTCATTAGTGGAGTGTAAAACAAATTTAGTGGTCCTCTTATCAGAAGAAGAAGAAGAAGGAGGAGGAGGAGGAGGAGGAGGAGGAAAGAAAAGGAAAAGAAAAGAAAAAAATAGAACCAATAGAATAGGCTGGAGAATGTTTGGAGTGTATGGTATGTGGCAAGGGTATTATTTTGAGAAGGTTTTATTATATATGTATATATTTTCATACATAATGGGTCACTATATAAATGTATTTCTTACTGTGGACAAGCTTTTGTCTTTTCAATGGCATGTATTTACAGAGCATCTCTTACGTGTTGGCCACTAGGTGAAGTCCTGAGTATAAAATGATGAAAAAAATGGATATAGTCTTTACCTTCATGGAGAAAGTGTCACTACAGTGGTTTTCAGACAATAGTGGCATCAAAAACATCTAGAAGGCTTTAATAAAACACATATTGCTTCAAACATCCAGAGGTCTGCTCAACAGGTATGGGTAGGGCCTGGGAATTTGCTTCACCAACAAGTTCTCAACTGATGCTAAAAGATTTTGGTAATGGACCACATTAGACACTAAAATAGAAATGAATACATGATGGCAAGTTGTGATAAGTGTTAGGAAGGAGGAGAGTGGAGAACTTTGAGAGAGAATATCCTGGAAACCTATTTTCTGTTGGATGGTCAGAGAAGGTGTCTCTGAGAAAAGGATGTTTAAGCAGCAGGACCTGCACACTCAAGGACCCAGAGGAACTGAAAACATGGAGAAGAGAAGGATCTGAAGGGAGGTTGGGAAGCAGATAGGGGCTGGGTCGTACAGGGTCTTTAGCCTAGTGATATTCATATCGGGATATGCATATTCCCAGGGAGCATGAAGAAATCCTAAGGCTATGCAGGCACATATAGTTCTTAGAGTATCATCTTTTTGTGTTCTCCTAAAACTGGTCTGCCCAAAGGGCTTACTTACCTTTCCTACTTCCTTTTGAATAAAGTCATACTTATTTCTTAGTGAATCTTGTTAGGGTGCCTTGTCCTAGGGTGTATAATCACTGGGGGCACAAAATAAGGAATAACTCAAAACCTTGACATCTGTGTTGAAAAAATGAATAACTCTTATCATAGAGTAAACCCAAAATCTATCCTCAAGGCAATTGGTCTGTAGTTCTTGGTTTTTAACAAAATTGAAGGAGTCCCCATAAACACATGAAAAATTGCTCAACATCACTTGGCATCAAGGAAATACAAGTCAAAAACCATAATGAGATACCACCTCACACCAGTTACAATGTCTAAAATTAACAAGTCAGGAAACAACAGATGTTGGTGAGGATGTGGAGAAAGGGGAACCCTCCTACACTGTTGGTGGGAATGCAAGCTGGTGCAGCCACTCTGGAAAACAGCATGGAGGTTCCTCAAAAAGTTGCACTATAGCAACTGCACTACAGGGTATTTACCCCAAAGATACAAATGTAGTGATTGAAAGGGGCACGTGCACCCCAATGTTTATAGCAGCAGTGTCCACAATAGCTAAACTATGGAAAGAGCCTAGATGTCCATTGACAGAAGAATGGGTAAAGAAGAAGTGGTCTATATATACAATGGCATATTACTCAGGCATCAAGATAGGGAAATCTTACCATTTGCAAAAACATGGATGAAACTAGAGGGTGTTATGCTAAGTAAAATAAGTCAATCAGAGAAAGACAACTATCATATGATTTTACTCATATGTGGAATTTAAGAAACAAAACAGAGGATCATAGGGGAATGGAGGAAAAAATAAAATAAGATGAAATCAGAGAGGAAGACAAACCATGAGACTCTTAACTATAGGAAACAAGCTGAGGGTTACTGGAGTGGAGGCGGGTGGGGGGATGGGGTAAATGGGTGATGGCCATTAAGGAGAGCATGTGATATAATGAGCACTGGGTGTTATATGCAACTGATGAAGCACTAAATTCTACCTCTGAAACTAATAATACACTATTTGTTAATTAATTGAATTTAAATTAAAAATATTGAAAAAATAAATTAATTAATTTAAAAAAATTGAGGGAGGGCCTAAATATGCAGTCAGCAGAGAGGGCTTTAAAAATAACTTTTGGGGCGCCTGGGTGGGTCAGTGGGTTAAGCCTCTGCCTTCGGCTTAGGTCATGATCTCAGGGTCCTGGGATCAAGTCCCGCATTGGGCTCTCTGCTCAGAGGGGAGCCTGCTTCCTTTTCTCTCTTTCTGCCTACTTATGATCTCTCTCTGTCAAATAAATAAACAAAATCTTAAAAAAAAAATTTCTGATGATGGACCACTTTGTCATTTTGGTATATAACTAGGAAGGAGACCCTAGAATTTAGGGTCATCACTGTAATAAAACTTCTACTTCCGGGACACCTGGGTGGCTCAGTTGGTTCAACGGCTGCCTTCTGCTCAGGTCATGATCCCAGTGTCCTGGGATCGAGTCCCACATCGGGCTCCTTGCTCAGCAGGGAGCCTGCTTCTCCCTCTGCCTCTGTCTGCCTCTGTCTGCCTGTGCGTGCTCTCTCTCTCTCTCTCTGACAAATAAATAAATAAAATCTTTAAAAAAAAACCAACAAAAAAACTTCTACTTCCTCTATATATTTATGTGGATGAAACAAGTATTTTCTCAGTGCTTACCTCTATGAAAATGAAAAATTGGGAAAAGACATGATTCTCAAAATTGCTGCAGTGTATTATTAATAGTTAAATCATAGATACATGAATTAATTAGGATAAAAACCAATGTCATTGAATTCATTAAGAGACTAATTTCCAATACAGTATATTTATCTATTTAATAATTATGCGTAATATTATTAATATACTTATGTCAGATTGATTGGCTTATTCTTGTAATGTAGTACTAACATCAACCAGAATAATTTTCTTGAAACACATCAGTTATTCTTTGAAAGAGATTGTAAGAAATTTAGAACACTGATTTATAAGGATGAACTACATTGGTGAGAGAAAACGCAAAATGGAGCTAGCCCTGGAGTTGAGGCCCAGCTTTGATTTGGGGCAGAATTTGGGTGTCCACGGCTGATCAACCTTGTGCCGGCCTAAAAATTTGTATTTCTCTGTCAAAGATCTCACCTTCCTGGCATCTGGGCTTTACACAGCTGCTTCTGCCGAAGTCAGCATCCATGAGATGTTTTGGGATTTCACACCACTGATATCCATTCTGGAGGAGGTGGTAATGACAAATGTCTCCTGCGTTCTATGCTAGAGAATTCGGTGATGATCAGAGGTCCAGTCACAAGTGGCAAGCCCTCAGACACCTTTGAGAAGACCACTCTTTTACCTCAGTGGTGTGGAGGGAGGATGGTCAGAATGGTCCTGGGTGGGGGATGGTAGCTCAGTTTTTTCACCTGCTGCCCGAGGGTTTTTGCTGTGTCTCCACAGCTTTTGAGGAACCTCCCCAGTAGGATGGCATCGAGACATTTGTGAAGTCGAGCCAGTTGAGGCCACCATTCTCGTTACTGCCAACCAGGTTCGTGACAGCAGCAAGAACTTGCTCCCTTTTCTTTTCAATCCTGAATTTAGTTGCTGAATACTCCTTGTACAGAGCAGATCAGGAATATTTGCCAATTCCTTTGACCAGGATGGGATTTTGGTGGCAGTGAGATTTTCCCCATTGAGTGTTTTAGCCTTGAAGTGATGCTTTTAACTTTGCCATGGCATCGGCCCTCTTGGCTTAGGGTTTCTTCTCCTTCCTCTCTGGTTTCTCAGCCTTTTCACCTGCCATCTTGCAAGATGAGGAAGAGCCAGAATTTATTTATCTGTATATACTTATATTTATATCCATATCTATATTTTTTTTAAAAAATTAAAGCATGATGGCCACAGGAAAATTTTAAACATTTCTATCTCTATCACTTATCTATCTCTTATGTAAATGGAGCTGGGGCATATTATCTATTTCCACCTATATAGCAGGAATGTGTTATCTGTAGATAGTCTAGAGAAGCATAATGAAATGATCAACAAAAACACTTTGAGGCAGAAATGAGGATAACTTTCTATTGTAAGTATAATGGAAACAGGAGTTTCAGGAGAAAGTGAATTGACCTTCTAACATGCCCGCAGGTACAGAAAGAAGACCCCGCAACTGTCAGAAGGACTGGACTAGAGGTGTGAGTGTGTGAGGAGGTTTCTGGAGATGAGGGGATGAGCCTCAGGAAGAGTTGTGAAAGGAAAAGCCAGGGCTGTGAGCGTGAGGTCTGGAGTGGGAGGGTTCCCATTCTTGTCCCAGCTCTCATTCTAACGTCCTGAATTTTGAGTGGGTATAACTGCTTCCTTCCACTAATTCCCTACCTCTGTCTCTCTCATTTCTCTTCCCTTTCCTTCCTACCTTTGACCACAAAATTGGTCAAATGAGGGTAGGATGGGGAAGAAAAAACATAAAATATGGTTAAGTTTGCAGACAGTCTTTTTCCTGCGTGTGTGCATGGGGTAGTGAGAAAAAGAATTGCAAAAGAGAAGCCACATCATGTCTGATTTTCTTTCTACTGTAAGCCCTAAGCTCGAGGTTCTGGCTAGAGAATCTTGGGAGGACTGCAGTTTTATCCCTTTGGATAGGGCATGTCCTGGCCTCGTCCTGGCCTCTGGCTCCTTCTAGAGATGGGAAGATCTTCCTCTTTAGAGAAGGGAGCTGGAGCAGCATCAGTCCCTCGGGACTGAGGACCGGGGGAGCTGGATTCAGTTCACGCGCTGCCAATTTTTCTGTGATGTTGAGAAAAGCATCTATGCTCTAGATGCCTTGTTTGTAAAGAAAAAAACTGAACAGTGATCTATATGTTTTCTCCTTATTCTAAAATTAATGTTTATAAGTTATGAGAATTGGAAAGATCTTGTAAAAGTCCAGTAACTTTTATCTTTCCCGATTGCCGTTAAGGAGCAAAATGGCAGTGAAAACTTTCCAATTCATTGTTAAAAAAAAAAAAAAAAAAGAGAGAGAGAAGAAAAAAAGAAGAGAAAAGAAAAGGCATCCCCCCCCACCCCCACTTTTCTTTGAGAAACATCTCTACTCTGTCCTTTAATAGTTGCCTGGGTAGAATTTTCCATCTTAGCACAAAGCGGCTCGACCTGGTTTCAACTAATCCCTTCTCTGTACACCCCCAATTTAACAAGAGGAACTGGAAGAGTCAGACAGTGTGTGGGAAGACTGAAGAAAATAGGGAAGGTATAGAAACCACCAGAGATGGAGATAAGTTAAACATTCTGGCAAACTGTCACGGTGTATTGCTCATGCTGAATGGTTAGGCAGTTGGGAAGGTAGTTAAGAGAAGGGCTCTAAATGCTTCAACTAATTGCAAGCAGCTGTCGATTAGTGGAGCTTGACCAACTGTTTTTAATTCCACTCGGTGGTGATGAAGAGAACGAGACTTTTAAGGGAAACCGGCAGGGGCTGTGTGTGCACGAAGCTGCTTACGCTGTTTTCAGAGGGCAGAGTGCAGGCACTACTAAGAGACGCTCTCCGAGAAACCGTTGCAGGCTTCCCCAGATTTTACCAGCATTTGCTGAACTTTTGGCGGGACGCAAACTTCTCTGTTACCCAAATTCTGGAATGACTTTTCATGGGGAGTGATTCACCTCCCGATGGTGAGTGGCTGGATGGCTCATGCCAATACAGAAGCAATTGTTGTTCAATGTGGGCGATTAATCTAGAATGAGAGGTAATACAGCCATTTCAGAGTCTTCTCCTTTGGAATGTTTCATTTCACTTTTTGAATAAGAAAACAGGAAAAATAAGAAAGTGGGAAATTTTTAGCTAGTTTTTGTGGTTGTAAAACCTGCTACGAATTATCTAAATTATAGAGTTTTCTGGAAGATAAAGTTTGAGTGGCTCAGCGTAATCAGCCCAATACCTTTTTTTTTTTGATGTAGTTCTTTATTTTCTTTTTCCTACCAGGACTAGTGATCTTCCCTGATAATTATTTATCTTATTTGCTTTTATTTCTTGCCATGCATTTCAAAAGCTTTTATTTCGGTGTTTCTGCATTGCAAACCGAAGAGACTATGAGCTTAACCGAAAGCAAAGCTTCTATGAAACCAGGAAGGCCTTGAAGTTCTAACAGTGGCTGTCCGACTGGTCTGAAAATATGCAAAAGGAGACAATTGGCAGAGTCTCACGGAGAAAGGGGCTATACTCCTTCAATTCTAATTACTATCCATGTTATTTCCTGCATTTTAGTGCCCTAAAAGAGAAAGTAACTTTCCTATGTACCTGTGCAAATATTATCAAAAGGATATTCTTCACACCTGTGTTTACCGAAGCACAAAATTAGAGATATCCTAAGTGTTTACAATTGACATTAGCTAAATAACTGATGGTGTTCATCAGATATAAAAATGTTGTGGACGAATAGATCAACCACCAGGGGAAGTGGTCATAATACACTCGGTGAAAAAATCAGAATTAAAATGAATCCTTGTAATAAAGACCTAAATATTTAAAACTGTGTGGTATGGGTACAAGTCAGAAGAACGAAATGGAAACAGGTAGTATCGAGATTTTTATTTATTTAGGTTTTATCCCCCCTCCACTTTCTCTAAGTAATGTAAAGTACTTTTACAATTAGGACAAAAAACTTATTTTAAGATGAATTTCCCAAAATGTCAATTCTTGTGTCCTAAAGGATATTATTCCTTGTCAGGATGAAGCTATGGAGGAGATTCATGTCTGGCAAGGGAGAAAAAAAAAATCAAGAGGGACAGCACTCAATAAACACCTAATTTGGTTTCTGATCTCGTGCCTGTTTGAAGCGCTCACACTTGTTTTGACTCAGCTAGATAAGTCAGCTCCTCTAAAACAGTCACAATTTCCACCAGCTGTTTTGGATGTTTGAGTTATGTTTTTGTTTTAGTGAACTTCAGTGCCTATCCCTTGAGCTAGCTTATGAACAATTGTGAAGGAAGTCTTTGAGGCCGACACAGAGGAAAGCTGCTAATCTCAGGACATCCCTCAGGATTTGAAAAGCAGCTCCATCTGTGGTGTTTCTGTTTTTCTTCCGTGGCAGGTCTCTTGATGTCAGAAAGATGGGCCACTTCTTGGGCCCAGTTTTCGAAGAGTTCCGTGACCACAGCTGTGCGCAGTGGGTCTGATGGACTCCTCAGGAGGCAACAGGCACGTTTCACTACGAGGATGTGTGACAAACCCTGTGCCAGGTATACTTCCAAACCTTTCCTGGGTTCTCTTTTCCAGATGGTAGTTCCTTCCCATGAGTTCAGGGTTTGTGAGGGCAGGAAGCTATTTATCACTGAAAGCCACCAAAGGAGGGCTGCCATCGTCTTTGTCCACGACTTTGAGCTAGAAGTTGGGGGTGTGTGTGTGTGTGCTCATGTCATTGCATGATGTGGCAGAGTTTCTGGAAACTGATTTGGGAAGAGGAAGCTGACTTATGTGGGAGTCACCATCTTAGCTGTCCTTCACTGGCACCCCCTCCTCCACAATGGTTTTTTCAAAGAAAAAAATGGTGAAGCTTCTAGTGGGAGTTGGGATTTAGTTAGAAATACTCTAGAGTGGAGTGAAGATTTACCTGATGTTGAAAGCCCAACTTTGCAAGTTACTGCCTGTTTTAGTTTAGTATTACTTCTACTGTGCTTTGTTCCCCTTGGCCCCCTCTCCTTTTTTTCTTTCATTCCCTTTGGATGCCGACTCATCAGATCCAAACTTGTTATATTTCTTTCGAAGCCTGTTTGCAAACAGTTATTCTATAAGTGTCATTAAATAATTGAGTACCTTGCGTGGCAACCAAAACAACAACAACAAAAAACAGTTACAGAATGCATACTTCTTATATTCAGGGAGCTCAGAGAGGAGAGAAGGCAAATAAGCAGTGTTGAGGCTAGGTGCCTTGCTAAAGAATTGATTTGTTGGGAAAAATTTATTCCGTAGAATCCCATAGGGCTTGGTAAATCCATGGGTCTGGCAGTTCTGTCTTTCTTGAGAGAAACCACTAGAGCAGCTTGTTACTTAAACATCCTAGGTCAGACCCATGCAAGGGTTTACTAGTAGAATTTCATCAGTCAAGACTTTTGCACTGGATGTTCTATGTAAATGATGAATCACTAAATTCTACTTCTGAAACCAATATTGCACTGTGTGTTGACTAACTAGAATTTAAAAATTTTTTTGAAGAAAAGCCCAAAAGATTCTTTCAGTTGTAAGCAGCAGAAATTTAGCTCAAGTCCAAGAATGTTTTAACTTCAGACCCTGCTGGATCCAGATGATATTGTCAGGATTATGTTTCTTTCATCTCTTGGCTAAATTTTCTTCAGTGTTATTCTCTGTTCCACTTTTCCCTCTGGAGCAATGGCTACCAGAAGCTCCACACTTACCTCCTATAAGTTTGGTACCTTCAGGGGAAAAGAGGGTCCCTGTCCCAACAGTTTTGGTGGTTGTCCAGGGTTGACTCTCATGAGGCCAACTTGTATTTTGCCAGTTCTGAACCTAACGCTGTGGGCTGCGTGTGGCACACGCTTATTGGGCAGATCTATGTTTGAGGCTCTTCCCTGTGCTGGGGTGGGAGTGGGAGGGGGATGTCTGTCTTACCTGAATCCTAAGGGCTGAGAATTAAGGAATGGAGGAATGAGTTCTTTTCAAAAGAATGAATGAGTGAATGTTGGGTAGGCATTACTACCACAAAGTTCTTAATGTCTTTTTCTTGAAAAGTAATAATAATTCAAATGGTCCTATGTTATCAGAATGGTTTCAATAACCTTCGGCCTCAATACAGAAGAGACCAGCGTTTTGATTTTCCAAGTTATTTCCCAGAGGTTCTTTAATCCCTCTGCAAGTTTCCCTACTTCCTGCCCAGCAATGAGACCTTCCTCTCCAGGGGTTTACAATAGGTGGCCCCATTCCCCCAAAACAGTAGAGGCCGACTTCTCTATGTTTGTATGACTAAGAGGGGTGACTCAAATGTTTAGTGTAGTGGTTCTCAGGGTTGTGGTCCCCAGCATATGTATCACCTGGAAACTTGTTAGAAATGCAAATTTTCTGGCTCCATCCCAGACCTGCTGAATCAGAAACTCTGGGGGTCAGGTCCAGACATCTGTGCTTTAACAAGTCCTCCAGGTGATTTCTGATAGCTCAAGTTTTGAAACCACTGATTTAGGGAACAGTATAATACAGTCTTCTCTAGGAAGACTGAGTCCTTTTAGATCTTTGTGCTTCATATTCTGCCTCCCTAGGCTCCTGACACCAAAGGAAAGAGTCTTCATTTATTGACTTCCCTTGTTGGAAGTGAAGAGGTTCTTTTGTGCTTGGCATAGAGCTTTGCGATGAGTTGCAGCTGGGAATCTCTCAGTAGACTCATGTTGGCCACATGTCAGGGAGTAGATGTTCCTGGAGATACTAGAGCTGCCAGGCTCATCTTAGACAAAGGAACTTTGGAAATCTTTCTAATTCTCTCAGGAGATATTGTTTGACATAGACCTGGCAGGGTTCTGCTGCTGATTAGAGAGTCTACCAATTATCTATTCATGTAGTCATTCAACCTATAATACTGGGATAAGTGCTGGACATATGATTGCCCATAAAACAGACCTGCTCCCTGTTCTCCTGGACCTCAAGGTCTAATGGAAGATAAAGCTATGTAAATAGGCATTAACAATAGCATGCGATTTGATGGGGGAAAATTACAGGGTATTGGGGAGTTCACTGTAGGCCACCTAACCCAGACTGGACTGTTCAGAGAAGGTTTGTCAGGGAAGTTTTGTCTCAACTGTGACCTGAAGGATGAATAGCCATTGTTTGGCAAGGAAAAGAAGAGAATGCCAGGTAACCTATAAAAGCCTGCAGTTGAGGGAGGATTTGGTGGGCTCAAGGAACTAGAAAAAACTGAGCATGGCTGGAGAGTAGAGTTTAAAGGGAGGCAATAAGAGAGGTGTGATAACATGAGATGGGCCAATTATGCAAATAATATTAATGAATTTGGACCTTATCATCAGAGTAATGGTAAGCCATGAAAGAGTTTTAGGCTGCAGACATGAGATGATGGGATTTGTTCTAGAATGAGTGCCTGAGAATGGATTGGGGATGAAGTAGAGCAGAATCAAGATCATAGACAGGAGGACAAGTCAGAAGGCTGTTGTGATAATGAAATGAAAGTTGGTGGTTCCTTGGCCTAGGATAATGGACATGGAGTGGGGGAGTGGTGGATTAATTTAGAACAATGGCACGTGGTAGAAGTTTACACCAAGGGAAAAAGCATTCAAATGAGGACTTCTAATAATGAGTGAATGTAGGTGGCCTTTACTGATAGGAAACAGTAGAGGAGGCATAAATATATGTATTTTTAAAAGATTTTATTTATTTATTTGATACAGAGATCACAAGTAGGCAGAGAGGCAGGCAGAGAGAGAAAGAGGGGGAAGCAGGCTCCCTGCTGAGCAGAGAGCCCAATGTAGGGCTCAATCCCAGGACCCTGAGACCATGACCTGGGCTGAAGGCAGATGCTTAACCCACTGAGCCACCCAGGCACCCCAAGGAGGCATAAATCTTTATGAGGAAGTCATGAGTTCAATGTTACACAAGTTCGTAAAATGCCCGGGAGGAGATACGCAGTGTGCAGTTGTGTCCTGGTCTGAGTTCAGACAAGAGGTCTGGTGAGAGTAGATATTTTACAGTCATTAACACAGGAGTGACACTAGAGCCAAGTGAGCAGAGATCTTCTGAGGAGAGTTGAAGGGAAGAGAGGAGAGGTTAGAGCCCAGAGGAACTTCAGTATTAAGAAGAGGCAGATGAGGAGAAACCTGTGAAAGTGCCTGAAGGACTGGCTGAGGGAAATGGGAAGACATTCAACTCATGGAATATGCTAGATGCTATGGAGGCCAAGGAAAGCAGGTTTCAGTGCTTTCTACAAGTACATGATTATAATGCTTCAGTTCTGTACCTGCCTGAGATCAAGCCACGTCCTTTTCTGGGAAGTCCTGCAGGGCTACCCTTCATCTGCCAGAAACCTCTGTTACTATTCCAAACGGGCTCATTCACAGAGACTCTTTTCAGGAAGCATTGCTTTCCTGTAATTATTTTCTTAGATAGATAAAATGGTACTTGCTGAGTCATAATTTATTTAAGGAGACCCCATCCCACACTTTCTTTCAACTTGCCGTCTCTTTACAAGTGAAACCCGTTAGATTCCTTACATATTTTCCTCTCCTTATCTTATCTCATTCCTCTTTTGGGTCATTGTATTTCAGCATGCCTCTGCCCCCCAGCATGTGTTCGCACAGATGGTCACAGACAGATGTGCACTTTGCAATTTTAAGTTACCCAAATGTGGTGGTGGCGGCGGCGCCTCTTCTGGTCCCCAAGTGTCATAGCGATCTGTGGCCAACTCAAGTCTTTAGCCACTGTTGGCCTCCCTGACTAAATTATTTTCTTTCTTCTTTTCTTTCTCTCTCTGCAGCTGGATGCTCTGGGGAGTTACTTTGGCCAGAATTAGATATGCACAGCTGATACCTCCAGCTGCACATTCTTTGGTTCTTTTTGGCTCTACAAAAGCTCTTGGTGTTCTTACAATTTATTCAAGTGGAGAGCAATAGGGAGAGTGGCCCACCCAGCTATTCTTTAAAAGCATTCAAAATGGTCCTTAATTTCTGTAGCCAATCCTGGCAGTTGATGTGAGTAGGAGGAATGGCTCAATCTATCAAGAGCCAACACAAGTATAGGCACTCTTGACAATTCATATTTTGTGTCTCGATTAAGCTATCAACAAAATGGATGTGGTATGGTAAACCTACTTATGCAGCCCACTACTTGAAAAAGATGCAGTGTATTTTCACAGTATTTCATCTTGAGCTTATAATATGCCACGGAGGCCAAAAATTTAACAGTTTAACATGGCAAAAACACAGGAATTCATTCATGGCTTTAGGTATCACCTCCAGGCTGATGATTCCCAAGTCCATTTCTCTAAGCCTGTCTTCTCCCCTAAACCTTAATAGAAACTCTCTTATTATCCATTAGCTCTTGTGACCGAATTGTCTCACTACCAGTGTTTCAAGGTCCAAGGTTCCGACTGAACTCTTTCTCTTCTTCTCCGGGCATATTTCCTCTTCTGTTTTATTTCTGTTGCCATCAGCTCTGCTGACGTCTCATTCAAGGGCTCTAGGTCTTCTCTGACTCTTCCTTCACCTGTACTCCTGATGCCCCAGTCGGCTGCCCAGGTCTTCCTGGCCAGGCTACCAAATCACCCCTTTGCCTCTTTTCCTCTCACTATGGCCAGACCAGACCAGATCCATAGATTTTTATTGTTGTGGGACTGTGAACATTTCCTAAGTGTTAAGTGGCCTTTCTCCTTGAAATCTGTCACATAAAGAGATGTCCAATTAATCTTCTGAAACGTGATATTTAATCACGATGCCTCTACATTAATAATTCCATCATTTCCTACTATCTCCAGGATGAATCTAACAGCTTTCCCAAAGACTTTGTGGTCCTTACCCAATCTTCAGCTGCCCTCTGGAATAAGCTTACTTCAGCCACTCATTTTTTATCTTGCTTCATTCTTCTACCTCGTTAAATAAAATCTTTTAAAAAAAAATAATTTTGATTCTTACTGCTACAAATGGGTTTGTTTCCCGGCTCAGTTTTGTATCTGTATATGTGACATATACAAGTACATTTGGTTTCTTGATAAGTAGCATTAAATATGATGGAATGAGAACACAAGGATAAGCCCTAGAGATTTCTATAGGATTGAATTTTTTTAACTGGGGGCTAAGGTTGCCACAGATCCTGGAAAGCAATCCTGTGCCTTCTGCTGTATCCTCACCTAAACATGTGATGGCTCTTTGGGCCATTCCTTTATTCATTCATTGAACACTGACTGAACAGTCCCTTTCTCAAATATAATTCTTTTCTGGGTAGGTAAAGCTGTTTGGAATCCACTCTTATTCGTTTGTTTACATATGAAGGATTTGTCAGAGGTAAAAGCCATTGATGGATGTTGACTTCTGTGGAGAAAACTTGGACACTTGTTTTGGCATCTAAGAGATAACTCCCATTTTCCTATATTGTTCTTGTTCCTATTGCTACATAACTAATACCACTTCAAACACAAGGCCATAACTATTTTAGTATGCTTTTGAGGCAGAAATTTGGAAAGGGCACAGTGGGATGACTTGTTTGGGCTTCCCTTTCCCCATGTCTGAGCTAAGAAAACTCAAAGTCTGGGGTTGACTTAACAGCTGGGGACTGGAATCGTCTGAAAACTTGTTCATTTACATCATTGACATGTGAATGAGGCGGACTTGAAGACTAGGACTGCCAACTGGAGCATCTTCACATGACCTTCCTGTGTGACTAGGCTTCCTCACAGCATGGCAGTCTCGGGAGTGTCCGACTTCCTACCTGTCGGCTTAGGGCTCCAATGCCCACTGTCCCTGTGAAGTAGATGGAACTTCTGGTTTATTGTCATCTGTGACCAAGCCCCAGAAGCCACACAGCAGCACTTCTAACACATTCTATTGGGTACAAGTGAGTCCCAAACTGCCCAGATTCATAGAGCGAGGCATATAGACCCCACCTGCCCAATAGGAAGAATATTGGTGAATTTGGAGGTGGACTTTCAAGTTGTCACATATATGAATTGAAAAATCAGCTGTAACTACTACCTTTAGAAATGTGGCCCAGGGGCCTGGTGTTTTGAGACCTTTGCCAGCTTATCCAGTGCAAGTAATTCAGGGTAAAAAAAAAAAAATGTAAAGAAATGTCATAATCACTTATTCCTTTTAACCAAAATTCGGCCAGGTCTCAATGTTTTTTAGGTTTGAGTCCTTTTTATAAAGAGAAATCTGGTTATATAAATATCTTTTTCCTTTTTTCTTCTTTAATAGGCTAGAGTTGATATGTCTTTTTTTTTTTTTTTTTTTTTTTTTTTTTTTTTTTTTTTTTTTTTTTTTTTTTTTTTTTTTTTTTTTTTTTTTTTTTTTTTTTTTTTTTTTTTTTTTTTTTTTTTTTTTTTTTTTTTGATATTTCTTTTAAGACCTAAGAAGGGTACTTCTGAGAATTTCAACATTTGGCAGCTGGTAATAAGTGGGAAATGTCATTACATAAACTCCGGTTTGGGTTAAGAGGCAGGTGGTATTTTTAGGGAAGTCGGTGTCAACGTGAGGCTGCAGCCACACTGACCACCTCCAGCCCATCTGCAGAGACATTTCGGTCTTCCGCAAGTAAAGCCCCCTCCTTCTGCCTGCTTTGACTGCCTCCTGAGTTCCCCTTTTTTTTTGGCCTTGGGTTTCAGCTTGATGAGTTGTCAAGAGGACTGGGCCACTGGATTCTACCTGTAAGAACTTCAGAGGCTGTGTCCACGAAGACGGGCCGTTTTCTGCTCTCCTATCACCTGTGTTGACATTCCTTAAACAAATACACACTGAGGGCCTTTTATGTCCCAAGCACTGTGCTGTGCCATATAATTATAAAAAAAATGAGCAAGACCAGTCACAGTTCTTGCTTTGGTGGAGCTTCCATGTAAGGAAGACTGAAGTTGCAACTTATCCAGTATGCAGAAAAGATGTGAGATGCTTTGAAAGCTCATACCAAATGGGTTTGACATTGTGGGGCCAGGGAAGGTTCCCTGAGGAAGCAGCGGTTGAGCTAAGAGTTGAGGTATGAATAGGTGTTAATCAGGAAGAGAAGGGAAAGTAATCCAAGCAGGGAGAACAGCCTGTGGAAGGAGGGGGATGAGTTGAGAGGACTCAGGATGAGAAAAGGATTCGAGAAGGCCAGTGTGAGGGGAAGAGACACCGAGGAAGAGTCGTCGGGTGGAAGGCGTAGCTGGTGAGGAGGGTAGGAGCCAGACTGAATGAAACCAGGAGACCATGACCATGGTTTATCAGTCAGGGTTCTCCAGAGGAATGGAGCCAATAAGAGATACATATACCATTTACATATATAAACAGAACCAACATAATACATAATATATATCCTATGGTATAAAGTACATATCCTATGTATATCCTACAGATATTATCTATGCCATAATCAGATATGTAAGATTATAGATATAAATTAAGAAAGCTGACAAGCCTGAAATCTATAGGGCAGGCTAGCAGGCAGGCAGACTACAAACTGAGGCTGGAGTTTATGCTGTAACAATGAGGCAGAATTTCTTCTTTTCTGAGAAGAAATTTCTTCTTTTCTAGGAAACTTTGGTTTTTGGCCTTGAGGCTTTCACCTGATTGAATGAGACCCACTATATCATTGAGGTAATCTTCTTTACTCAAAGTTGACTGATTATAGATGTTAAACATATCTTAAAATGTCTTCACAGCAATACCTAGATTGGGGGTAGTAAATGCGGGTACTATAGCCTAGCCAGGTTGACCCCTAAAACTAGTCATAACACATAGTAAGGAGCTTGGTCTTGATTCTAAGAGAAATGGAGAACCCTTGAGGGAAGGAAGAGGGTCGCATGGTTAAACTTGTATTTCTCAAATGTGCTCTGTGCTGTCAGAAGAGGATTGGTGTATGTGACCATCACCAGGGTTCTTGTGGTGGTCATAAGGTACATTAGATCATTCATGTACTTCTCATTCATGGACATGGTGCCCTGGCATTGAATTGGTCAGATGCTCCTTCTGGGTGTGCCCTTACCATATTGAAATTACCTCCAAAGCAGGACTTTTATGTTTTATTTTGTTTTGACTTTTCTCTTTTTCTCCAATGAGACCGGATGGTCTTTGGAGGCAGGAAGCATGTTTTGTTCACCAGAACATCCTTAGTGCCTGGCACATGGTATGTACCCAGCAAGCATTTGTGGATGAGTTTGACTGGGTTTTGTGTTTTCCCCAAAGTATCTTACAAAGAACAAAGGAATAACAGTCCTATCAGTAGTTCTGGGTAGCAGAAAACCAACTAATTAACATGAAAAATTTTATCTTATTTCTAGCTTCCTTTCCTTGGCATGATCTATAATTGCATTTTAACTTCATTTGCATAGATTGCCTATTTTAGGATGTAATAATCACTTAATAAACTTTTAATTTTGGAATTATTTTAGATATACAAAGAAGGTTACAAAGATGGCATGGGGAGTTCCCATATGTCACCCAGTTCTCCTGTTACATCCTACATCACCATAGTACATTTGTCAAAATGAAGAAATGGAATTACTACTAACTGAACTCTAGACTTTGCCTTTCACCAGTTTTATCTGCCAATGTCCTCTTTTGGTTCCAGGATCCAACTCAGGGTACTACACTACATTTAGTCATCATGTCTTCCCAGTCCTCTGGTCTGTGGGAGTTTTTCCTTGTTTTTCTTTTTTCATGACTTTGATGGTCTGGAGGAATACTGGCAGACGAATACTGAGGATCCTGGAGTACCCTCAGAATGTCCTCCAGGCTGAGTTTGTCTGGTGTTTTCTTGTGAATAGATTGGGGTTATAGATTTTTGGAAAGGATACTACAGAAGTGGAATGTCCTTCTTGTCCTATCATATGACAGGGGACTCAATATCCACATGATATCACTGAGGATATTCATTGTTATCACTTGGTTAAGGTAGCATTTGGCAGGCAGGTTTTTCCACTGTAAAGTTATTATTTTTCTTCCCTACTGTGTTCTTTGGAAGTGAGTCACTAAGTTTAGTCCATCTCCAAGCAGGTTGGAGGGAGGGAACAAGCTCTATCTCCCAGGCTGGAGAGTATGTGCATATATTATTTAGATATCTTCTGTAAGGAATATTTGTCTCTTTCCACCCATCTGTTAATTAATGTAATAACTTACTTATCAGTATGGACTGTTATATATATATATCCTCCTATAGGATATATATAAGTATATATAAATATATATTTATACCTTGTTATAATCCTATAGGATGTTATTTATTTTGTTGCTTAAATCGTTCCAGCTTTGGCCCCTGGGGGCTTGTTCAGGATGATTCTAGTGTTCCTTTGGTATTCTCTATCCTTTTATCTTTTTGGGTTCTTCTTTCTTCTAGTACTACAAGGTACTCTAACGTCTTGTATCTTCCTTGCCCCAGTCCTGGAAACAACCTTTTATCCAGTGAGCCCTGGTATCTTTCATTGCCAGACGGTACTTAGAAACCAGGATCTTGGTTCTGGGTGTGTTCATTGCCCCTGGGGTTTCATTGCTTCCAGGCTCTATCAACAGAAAGAGCTGAGAACATGTGTATATATTAACTGTATAAACATATACCTATAATTATTTCTGTGTCTATCCATCTGTATATATATTAAGATAAACATGAGTTTATGACTGGTGTCTACATGTGTCTTTCCATTCTTCCGTTCTTGCTTGTCTGTAACTCCTTCTCTTGGAGGAGAGTTAGGAAACCTGGCTCTGACTGTCCATTTAATTATTTGTTCAACCATGATATAAATGTAAAGCTGATTTAGGATTGTTTACCTATATGCCTATGGGAAACACATTTAGCAACTATATTACAGTGTTTATGTGTATTTTTTTTTTGCTTTTGATATAACCATTTTTGTAAGGAAGTGGTATAACATAGAAGTTGAGAACAGTCTTAAAGCTAAATTGCTTGGGTCCAAATCCTGGCTCCACCACTTATTAGCTGAATGAGCTTGGATGTTACTGTCTTCTCAGTTCCATTATCTGTAGAATGGGGATAATGATATTTACTTCCTGGGGTTGTGTGAGGATTAAATGAATTAATAAATGTAAAGTGCTTGGGGCGCCTGGGTGGCTCAGTGGGTTAAAGCCTCTGCCTTCGGCTCAGGTCATGATCCCAGGGTCCTGGGATCGAGCCCCGCATCGGGCTCTCTCCTCCATGGAGAGCCTGCTTCCTCCTCTCTCTCTGCCTACCTGTGATCTCTGTCAAATAAATAAATAAAATCTTTAACAAAAATAAATAAAAAATAAAAAAATAGATGTAAAGCGCTTACATGTTGTGTGGCATATAGTAAAAGCATTTATGTATTAACTATTATTGTTAGAACAGAAATAAAGTCTATTTTAATTGCCACCAGTATATTACCATGTATATTGGGGCACTACAAACTTTTGAACAGTAGCATCCTCTCTATTCACTTAATCTTCTTACAGCACTCATCAAAGCTGTTTATATCTAACTTTCTTTCTATATCCTCTTCTATTCAGTATTCATGGTATTTTTCTGTGTGGAATCAATTTGTCAGTCATTTCTCTACCAGCTTTTTGTGAATTCAGAAAACATAAGATTTATAAGTTCAAGATTTTTGATGGGGATTTTTTTTTAAAAGATTTTATTTATTTATTTGAGAGAGAGAGAGACAGCGAGAGAGAGCATGAGAAAGGAGAGGGTCAGAGGGAGAAGCAGACTCCCCATGGAGCCGGGAACCTGATGTGGGACTCCATCCCGGGACTCCGGGACCATGACCTGAGCCGAAGGCAGCTGCCCAACCAACTGAGCCACCCAGGTGCCCCTTTAATGCAGATTTTAAGTCTAGGATGTATCCTAGACTTTGGATTTCTTCAGATCATGAATCATAGCCTTATTAGAAGTTTGCATCCCTGGCTTTTAGGGCATCGTTAGAACAGTGAATGATGGATTTCATCACAGTGATTGAGGAGTCTAGTGGTGTAAGCTATATGTTAATTTCTGGCTGCTTATTCTGTTATTAAACATGGTTACTTTGTGGTTATCACTGCTTGGAAAATCATTGATTTTTGTAAACCTTGAAATAGAGGTTGGGGGCTTCACTTGAAACCCTTATGATAATGTTCTATTGCTGTTATTAATATTGCACAGCAAATAGCTATGGGTTCTGCCCAGTGGTAGTCAGCACTTCTGGGCAGGGTCATGTGTTACTGGCATTTTAATTAGGCTTCAATGAACCCAGCTGCAACTGTGTTAGCAGTCGCTTTAAACTATTTTTCACATTTGGGGTTTGATAAAATACAACATGTATTTCCCCCACTATTTTTCCTTTATGCTAAAAAAGAAAAAAAAAATAAAACCAAAAAACAAAAACAGAAAACCCACATAAACCAAAACCACATGCACACAAAGGTACATTAACTTGATCTGGGGCTACTAATTTTTTTTTACGGCTAGTAATTTTTGAATCACTAGAATGTAAAATCAAACGAATAGCTAATGCCTAATCATTTAAGTCATCTTAGCTCTTTTACAATATATCCTGGCCCTTAGAAATAGAGCAAGCACCACTTTATCTGGCAAAAATATCTGAAAGTAGAAATTCTCTGCAAATTCCTAAGGTTCAAATGCTTTCTTTTCCCTTATTTTAATTATCATAAGGAATTGTAGATTTCAGGATTAGTGTTTGGAATTGCAGCCAAATATAAGGGGAACTGGTCAAATCCACGTGATCCAAAGTGAACGGAAGTCATTCAGCTACCGGGGAGCCTGTAATGGGGAGGTGTCCCTATGGCTAACTGAAGTCAGTAGCCAGACCACTGAGCTCAAAGCTACTGACCATTACCACTTAACAATGACCAATGAGCTGCTTTAATTTTTTGCCAAGTTTTCACTCTTTGCCTGCCCCTAGTTTCTTCAGTAATAACTGTTGGAAATTAACGTCTATCACTAAACTCTGATTTACTCTTTTTAGAAAGGTGGACCACTTCTTCCTATGGGATATACCACCTGTTAGGTCTCCATTCCTTTTCATGAAGAAAGTGGACCCCATTTCTTGCCTTGGCTCTTTTCTCCTGTGTTTGGTACCTACCTATCTTTGTTATGGTTGAGGGTGCCGTGGTAGGACTTTTCATGCTTGTAATTTGAGTAGAACATAGCAGAGACCAAGAATAGGCAGTGATTGACACCTCAGTCTCTGACTGCTTGGAAAACAGATGGAGCTGAGCACCCTGCTGGGCCATGTTCAAGTGTGAGCAGCCAACGATCTGTGCACAGCTGGGCCGCCACAGTGGTTAACCTCCCATGGGGGAATTGGTATGTGGTGGGCAGCATTAGTTACCAGGGGAAATGATTTGGCCATTTCTGGGGATTCGTTGTAAAATAGAGCTATGTATATAATACCTTTTATTGAGTTGCTCAACACACTTCATAGAACAAGAAACCTTCCTGCCAAGGAGCAGGTGTCTCTACGTTTCACCAACAGGAAAACAGATTAGGTTTGCTTTGGTCTCAGAGGCTCTGAGAGAGTGGGAGGATCTAAAAGAAAACGTGGCCCTTGTGACAACTCGGAGCCTGTAAACTTCCAGACCTGGCTTGCTACTGGGTCTTTCTCTTTGGGCAGGTTATAAACTGGTCAGACTGCCCTCTTATGTCATAAGGCCACCAGCACTAGAAGCCCATCTACTTAGCTGTTTGGAGCCTCTTCTTATCTGTCCTGGATTCACAACTTTCCCCTGGCTTCAGTGTTTGCCTCTAGCCTCCTTAAGGGGCACCTCTTCCCCTTCTGTCCTTCATCTTGATTACCAGGTAATGGCTTCTCCTGCCAGAGGGAGGGAAAAGTGACCTTGGTCCATTTCCCCCTTAATGAAATAGTGTTCTTTGGAAAAAGTTCTCCTTTCTGAAGCCCATAACTAAACCACAGGCAAATTGTATTATTTTGAGAGAGTTGTCCTATTACAGTGTATCTCAGAAGTGATCAATTCTAGAGCAGGATTCTGGGATCACAGTTTGTCAGTTCAGAAGAAAAAAAACATGCCACTCTGTCTCCTTGGCCAGATAGTGATGAGTCAGCTGTGCAATACGGGTCATGGCAGAGTAGAGGAAACCCAAGCCACAGTTGGATATCTAAATCTCTGGCCCTGGATTTCCAGGGAACTGCTTCTTGTGCTTTCTCTACCCGAGAATGTAGACGCTGGAGAGGCAGGTGGCTAAGTGTGAGAGAGTAAGGCAGGCTTCAGAGGCAGCAGATCTGAGTTCAAGAGCAGTATACAATGGCAATTAAAAACATCAAATTTGCAGGACTGTGTTGTAAAGATCAGAAATAACCTATGCATCGCATGGTTCAAGATAGCCATTTGATTAATAGGAACTTTGTAAGGATTAAAAAA
>PISX010017744.1:27601-42658 GCA_004024625.1 Mellivora capensis | reverse complement strand
AGAATGATATTTGCGGTGGGTTTTTCATAGATGGCTTTGATAATATTGAGGTATGTGCCCTCTATCCCAACACTTTGAAGAGTTTTGATCAGGAAGGGATGCTGTACTTTGTCAAATGCTTTTTCAGCATCTATTGAGAGTATCATGTGGTTCTTGTTCTTTCTTTTATTAATGTGTTGTATCACATTGATGGATTTGCAGATGTTGAACCAACCTTGCAGCCCTGGGATAAATCCCACTTGGTCGTGGTGGATAATCCTTTTAATGTACTGTTGAATCCTATTGGCTAGTATTTTGGCGAGAATTTTCGCGTCTGTGTTCATCAAGGATATTACCACCCTGAATGCACCCGATCTCGCCTGAAACGCCATTCTTACTAAACATAACTCCCCAGTTCATCCTGTGTCCCCAACACCTGGCAACCACCATTCAACTTTGTCTCTTTGTGAATTTCACTACTTTTGGTACTTCAAGTAAGTGGAAATACACAATATTTTTCCTTTTGTGACAGGATTAGTTCCCTTAGCCTTATGTCTTTCAGTGTCATCCATGTTGTAGCAGTGTCAGAATATTCTTCATTTAAAGGCTAAATAATATTTCATTGTCTATGGATGCAGCATATTGATTTATTTGTCCATTGATAGACACTTCGGTTGGCTTCCACCTTTTGGCTGTGATAAATAATGCTGCTATAAACATGGGTGTATAAATATATGTTCAAATCTTTGTCTCAATTATTTTGAGTATCCATATAGAAGTGAGAGCGCTGGATCAGAGAGTAATTTTATTTTTAATTTTTTGAGGAACAGCCATAACATTTTCCATAGCAGCTATACCATTTTACATTCTCACTATCAATGCACAAAGGTTCCAATTTCTCCATATCTTAACCAACATTTGTTATTTTCTGTTGTTTTAATAGCCATCTTAGTGGGTGTAAAGTGATATTTCATTGTGGTTTTGATTTGCATTTCACTAGTTATAGTGATATTGAGCATCTTTGGATGCGCTTGTTGGCCATTTGTATTTTTGCTTTAGAAAAATGTCAGTTCAAGTTGTTTTGCCATTTATTAATTGGATTGTTTTTTTCTTGTTAAGTTGTAGGACTACTTTATATATATTCTGAATATTAACCCCTTATCAGATATGTGATTTGCAAATATTTTCCTCAATCCATGAGTTGCCTTTTCTCTCTGTTGATAATGTTCTTTGATGCACAATATTTTAAATTTTGATGAAATCCAATTTATTGAGTTTTTCTTTTGTTGCCTGTGCTTCTGGTGTCATATTCAACAAATCATTGCCCAACACAATGTTATGAAACTTCCTCTTGTTTTTTCTTCTAAGAGTATTCTAGTTTTAGCACTTACATTTAGGTCTTCCAACTATTTTGAGTCAATTTTTTGTACATTACTTTTTCCAACATCATTCTTTTGCATATTGCTATACAGTTGAATGATCTTGGCACCCTTGTCAAGAATCATTTGATCATAGAAGTGAGGGTTTATTTCTGTGCTCTATTCTATTACATCAGTCCATATGTTTGTCTTTAAACCAGTAACACATTGTTTTGATTTGTGTAGCTTTGTAGTAAAGTTTGAAACAAGAGGTGTGAGATCTCCAATTTTGTTCTTATATTTCAAGATTGTTTTGGTGCTTGGTGTCCTTTTGAGATTCCAGATGATTTTAGGGAAGATTTTTCTATTACCTTTTGATAGAGGTTGCATTGAATCTGCACATTTCTTTGCAATTACCATGGAGATTATATATAACACTCTAAAGGTCTATTTTATATCAAAACTATCTTAATTGCATATGAAAATCCTACTCCTAGGGTGCCTGCCTAGCTCAGTAGGTAGAGAATAGTGACTCTTGATTTTGGGGTTGTGAGTTTGAGCCCCACGTTGAGTGTAGAGATTACTTAAAAATAAAATCTTAGGGAAAAACTCTACTTCTTTACAGCTGTGAGCTACAATTCATGTTACTGATGTCATAAATTATATCTTTATATGTTGTGTACTCATTAACATAGTTTTATAATAATTTGCATGCTTTTGTCTTTGAAATTCTATAAAAATATAAAGTTATAAAAAGTTATAAACCAATATCATAATAACACAAGTTTTTAATTTGTTTTATGTATTTACCAGTAATAGAGAATTTATTATTTTTATGGCTTTGAGTTACTGTCTATTTTTCTTTTATTTCATCTTGAAGGACTCCCTTTAGCACTTTTTGTAGGGCAAGTTTACTCATAATGAACTTCTTCAGTTTTTGTTTATCTGAGAATGTTTTAATTTTCCATCAATTTTCAAACAGTTTTTCCAGATATAAAAGTATCAGTTGATAGTTTATTTGTTTCTTTCAGCACTTTATTTTCTTATTATGTTATGTTAGTCAACATTCAGTACTTCATTAGTTTTTGATGTAGTGTTCCATAATTCATTATTTGCCTATAACACCGAGTGTTCATTGCAATACATACCTTCCTTAATACCCATCACCTGGCTAACCCATCCTCTACCACCCTCCCCTCTGAAACCCTCAGTTTGTTTCCTGGAGTCCATACTCTCTCATGGTTTGTATCTTGCTCTGATTTCCCTTTCTTCAGTTTTCCTTTCCTTCTCCTGATGTCCTCCATGCTATTCCATTTGTTCCACATGTGAGTGAAACCATATGATAATTGTCTTTCTTTGCTTATCTTATTTCACTTAGCATAATCCCCTCCAGTTCCATCCATGTTGATGCAAATAGTGGGTATTCATCCTTTCTGATAGCTGAGTAATATTACATTGTATATATGAACTATACCTTCTTTATCCATTAATCTGTTGAAGGGCATCTCAGCTCCTTCTACAGTTTGGCTATTGTGGACATTGTTGCTATGAACATAGGGATACATGTGACCCTTCTTTTCATTACATCTGTATCTTTGGGGTAAATTCCCAGTAGTGTAATTGCTGGGTAATAAGGTATCTCTATTTTTAATATCTTGAAGAACTTCCATATTCTTTTCCAAAGTAGCTGTACCAACTTTCATTCCCACCAAGAGTGTATGAGGGTTCCCCTTTCTCCACATCCTCTCCAACATTTGTTGTTTTGTTAATTTTTGCCATTTTGACTGGTGCGAGGTGGTATCCCAATGTGGTTTTGATTTCAATTTCCTTGATGGCTAATGATGTTGAACATTTTTTCATGTGTCTGTTAGCCTTTGTATGTCTTCTTTGGAGAAGCATCTGTTCATGTCTTCTGCCCATTCTAAAATTTGTATGGAACCAGAAAAGACCCCGAATCACCAAGGAAATGTTGAAAAATAAAAACAAACCTGGGGCCATCATGTTGCCTGATTTCAAGCTATTAAAAAGCTATGATCACCAAGACAGCATGGTATTGGCACAAAAACAATATAAAGATCAGGTAACAGAATATATAGAGAGTCCAGATATGGACCCTCAACTCTATGGTCAACTAAATTTGACAAATTGAGAAAAAAATATCCAATGGAAAAAAAAACAGGGTCTTCAATAAATGGTGCTGGGAAAATGGACAGCTATATACAGAAGAATGAAACTCAACCATTCACTTACACCATACACAAAGATAAACTATAAATGGATGATGGGGCACCTGGGTGGCTCAGTTGTTTAAGTGTCTGCCTTTGGCTTAGGACACGTTTTTCAGGGCCTGGGATCAAGCCCTGCATCAGGCTCCCTGCTTAGCAGAGAGCCTGATTCTCCCTCTCCCTTGGCTGTTCCCTCTGCTTCTGCTTTCTTTCTAGCTCTCAAATGAATCAATAAAAATCTTAAAAAAGAAAAAACCCTCCAAATGGATGAAAGACCTCAATGTGAGACAGAAATCCATCAAAATCCAAGAGGAGGAAGAGGGGCAAGATGACAGTGAAGTAGGAAACCCTATTCCAACCGGCCCCCTAAAGTGAACTAAATATATACCAGAACATTCTGAACCCACATGAAATCAGCCCGAGATGTAAGATTATACATTTCTGGATCTTTACAGGGGCAGAAGACATCAGTGGAGAGGTAACACAGAGTGGGAATGCTCAGATTGATATTGGAGGATAAACAGGAGGGGGAGGGAGCCACCAGAAGCAACCCATTGGAAAGTAATACCCCAATATGAAAGTGCCCTGTGATTTGGGACCAGCATTAACTCAGAATCTGGTTAAAAGCACTCAAAAGGAGCAAGAGATCTTAAGGAGCAAGTGGTGGAATCTGGTGGTCATGGGCACGGGCCTAAGCCCACCGTCCCAAGATGGTCACCATCAGTGATGACCCATGTCAGAGAGTGTCTGGCAGGGCCTCCAGTCTGTGGTCCCTGAGCCCACAGCTTTCTGCTGCTTGCACTACCACTCAGGATGGGTGCACTCCTGCCCATGCCTGAGAGAGCCCAGTGGGATGCCAGCTGGTGACCTCTAGACCCACACCCTTCCACCACCTCTGTGGCCCCAGGGTGTGAATGTGCCCAGTTGTGCCTGAGAGAAGCTGGCGTGGACTCCGGTCGGGGTCCATCAGCCCGCATCCTTCTGCAACCTACATGGCCAAGGGGTCTGAGTGCACCCAGCTCATGCCTGAGACAACCTGGCACAAACTCCAGTTGGGGTCCCTGGGCCCACAGCCTTATGCAACCTGCATGGCCACTGGGTGTGAGTGCACCTAGCATGGGCCTGGACTCTGGACAACAATCCCAGCAATGGCAGAATCAGGCTCCTTGGACCAATAACACTCGTGGTTTTAGCAACATGGGTGTGCAGAGACAAGTGGGGGCCTCGAGTGATCACTGGGATGGTGGCTAGGGCTATGCACAAACTGTGGGAGGTTGTGGTGTTGAGCAAAGCTTGCAGAGGAGTAGTCTGCGTGTTCTGGACCACCAAGAGGGGAGCAGTCTGAGGCTTCCCTCTGAGGCAGAGTTCTGGGTACAAACAGTTTATTTTCCACTAAGCCTCTGAAAAGACACAATAAGACACCAAAGAACAAAAACCTCAAGAGAACAAAAGCCTGAAAAACCAGTTTCCACGGAGCCCAACCCCTTGATAGGGGGCAGGGCGACTCAACCAAAGCAAGATTGACTGAAAAACAATACAGTAAGCCTCTCCCCAAGATGACAAGCCAAAAGATCAGGAGGACAACCACCATAGGGTCCCTGTAAAACTGTAAAACCCCAACATCAGGGGAAAACAATATATTAAGCTCCCAGTATTGCCCCAAAACCTGTATATTTCATAGATACAACTTTTCTTTCTTTCTTTTTTAAAAAAATTCATTCTCATGATTCTTGTTCTCTTTATTTTTTAACATATTTACCATTACAACTAGCAGTTTAATACAACACATTCCATAATAACTTTTTAACTTGAAATTTTTTCATACATATACCTCTGTTTCTTTTTCTTTTTTACTATACATAGAGATATAAGTTTCAAGGTAATCCTTTCTCCCTATTCAATATTACCCCTATATATAAGCCACTTTTAATTTCCTTATATCTCTGGAAAGTTGAGTCCTTTAACAAAGATAACAAGATATACCCAGGACAAACCGAAATAACCTTCCCCACCCACATCGAGGGTTTTTAACAACCCTCCCATCTTATTCTTCTGTTAGTGTTTCTGTGTATTTGTTTTTGTTCTGGTACTATATAAATCTTATTATTGGGGTTCATTTTGGCTGAGTTTTTTTTTTCTTGCCTTTTACTTTCGTTGGTCTTTTTTTTCTTTTGTTTATGTACCTTATAAATCTCACTTTGGGGGCTCATTTGGCAGCATTTTCTCTTCTTTTTCTTTTTCTCTTTCTCTCTTTTTTCTTTTTTCTTTTTTTTTGGTGGTGATTTCCAATTGCTTCGAAACTTTCCAGGATGCACCTCGCCTGGATCGTGGTTGATATATTCAGCTATACATCCTCTCAACCACCTCTCACCAAAATGACTAGGAGGAGGAACACCCAATAGAGGAAAACTTCAGCAACTGTGCACTCTGCCACAGAACTATTGGATATGGACATAAACAGTATGTCAGAAAGAGAATTCAGGGTAACAATTATCCAGGCAATGATTAGGATGGAGAAGATTATTAGTGACAACATAGACTCTCTAAGGGCAGAAGTGAGAGATGATCTGGCAGAAGTTAAAAATCTATCAATGAGATCCAATCTAATCTAAATACTCTAACAGCTAGGGTAACCGAGGCAGAAGATAGAATTAGTGATCTAGAAGACAAACTGATAGAAAAGAAGGATCAGGAGGAGGCCTGGAACAAACATCTTAGAAGCCATGAAAATAGAATTAGGGAAATAAATGATGCCATGAAACATTCCAACCTCAGAATTAATGGGATCCCTGAGGGAGATGTAGAAAGAGAGAAGACTAGAAGATACAGTTGAACAAATTCTGGATGAAAATTTCCCTAATCTGGGGAATAAAACTAGTGTTCGTGTTCTAGAGGCAAAAAAATACAAAATAAAAACAAAACAAAACAAAACCCCCAAGATTAATGAGTCTAGAAAGACATCCAGACACTTAATTGTGAAATTCACAAATCATAATTTCAGAGATGAGGTCTTGAGGGCTGCTAGGGGGAAGAGATTCCTTACATACAGAGGAACAACCATCAGAATAATGTCAGACCTCTCCACAGAAACCTGGCAAGCCAGAATGGGCTGGCAAGACATATTCAGGGCACTAAATGAGAACATGTAGCCAGGAATACTTTATCCAGCAAGGCTGACATTCAAAATGGATGTAGAGATAAAGAGCTTCCAAGAGTGGCAAGGTTTAAAAGAGTATGTGACCACCAAGCCAGCACTACAAGAAATATTAAGTGGGGGGCCTCTGTAAAAGAAGAAAGAACCCAAGACTGACATAGAACAGAAAATTAAAGAGACAATCTATAGAAACAAGGACTTCAAAGGCAATGTAAAAACTTACCTTTCAATAATCACTCACAATGTGAATGGCCTAAATGCTCCCATAAAACAGCACAGGTTTGCAGACTGGATAAAACAACAGGACCCATCCATATGCTGCCTACAAGAGACACATTTGGAACTTAAAGATACATCCAGGGTGCCTGGGTGGCTCAGTGGGTTAAGCCGCTGCCTTCAGCTCAGGTCATGATCTCAGGGTCCTGGGATCGAGCCCCGCATCGGGCTCTCTGCTCACCAGGGAGCCTGCTTCCTCCTCTCTCTCTGCCTGACTCTCTGCCTACTTGTGATCTTTGTCTGTCAAATAAACAAATAAAAAATTTAAAAAAAAAAAGATACATCCAGACTGAAAATGAAGGGATGGAGAACCATCTTTCATGCCAAAGGGCCTCAAGAAACATCTGGGGTAGTGATTCTCATATCAGATAAATTAGACTTTAAGCTAAAGACTGTAGTCAGAGATATAGATATAGATATAGATATAGATATATACATCATTCTTCAAGTGTCTATCCACCAAGATCTAACAACTATAATAATTTGTGTCTCTGATACAGGAGCAGCCAACTACATAAGCCAACTCTTAATCAAATAAAGAGTCATATTGATATGAATACATTAATTGTAGTGGATCTTAACATACCACTCTCAGTAACAGATCATCCAAGCAGAAAATCAATAAAGAAACAAGAGCATTGAATGACACATTGGACCAGGTGGACCTCATAGATATATACAGAACATTCCACCCTAAAATAACATAATATTCATTCTTCTTGAGCACACATACAACTTTCTCCAGAATAGACGACATACTGGGTCACAAATCAGAGCTCAACCAATACAAAAAGACTGAGATTATTCCCTGCATATTCTCAGAGCACAATGCTTTGAAACTGGAACTCAACCACAAGAAAAAGTTTGGAAGGAATTCAAACACTTGGAAGCTAAAGACCATCCTGCTCAAGAATGTTTGGATCAACCAGGAAATCAAAGAAGAACTTAAACAACTCATGGAAACCAATGAGATTGAAGACACATTGGTACAAAACCTAGGGGATATGGCAAAGTTGGTCCTAAGGGGAAAATACATAGCCATCCAAGCCTCACTCAAAAAATGGAAAAATCCCAAATACACCAATTCTCTTTACACCTTAAAGAACTGGAAAATCAACAACAAATTAAGGCAAACCCATGCACAAGAAGGGAAATAACCAAGATTGGAGCAGAGATCAATGAGTTAGAAAATAAAGATACAGCAGAGAACATCAAGGAAACTAGAAGCTGGTTCTTTAAAAGAAGAACCAATAAGATCAATAACCCACTGGCCAAACTACTCCAAAAGAAAAGAGAGAGGACCCAAATTAATAAAATTATGAATGAAAGGGTAGAGATCACGACTAATACCAAAGAAACAGAAAAATCATCAGAAATTATTATCAACAGTTACATCTCAATAAGTTAAGCAACCTAGATGAACAGTTAAATGCCAATAAGTTAAGCAACCTAGATGAAATGGATGCATTCCTGGAAACCTATAAACTTCCAAGACTGAAACAGGAAGAAATGGACAACCTGAATAGACCAATATCTGGTAAAGAGATTGAAGCAGTGATCAAAAACCTCCCAAAAAACAAGAGCCCAGGACCTGACAGATTCCCTAGGGAATTCTACCAAACATTCAAAGAAGAATTAAAACCTATTATTCTGTTTCAAAAAATACAAAGATAAGGAAAACTTCCAGACTCTTTCTATAAAGTCTGCATTACTCTGATCCCCAAACCAGGCAAAGACCCTATCAAAAAGGAAAATTTCAGACCAATATCCCTGCTGAATATGGATGCCAAGATTCTCAACAAGATCCTAGCTAATAGGATCCAACAGTACATTAAAAAGATTATCCACCATGACCAGGTGGGATTTATCCATGGGATGCAAGGGTGCCTCAACATTCGCAAACCAGTCAATGTGATAGAACAAATCAATAAGAGAAGAGAGAAGAACCACATGGTCCTCTCAATTGATGCAGAAAAAGCATTTGACAAGACACAGTATCCATTCCTGATATAAACACTTCAATGTATAGGGATAAAGGGAACATTCCTCAACTTCATAAAATCTATCTATGAAAAACACACAGTAAATATCATTCTAAATGGGGAAAAGCTGACAGCTTTCCCTTTGAGATCAAGAACACAACAAGCATGCCTACTCTTTCCACTGTTGTTCAACATAGTACTAGAAGTCCTAGCAACAGTAATCAGACAACAAAGAGAAATAAAAGATATTCAAATTGGCAAAGAAGTCAAACTCTCTCTCTTTGCAGTTGACACTTTATACTTTATATGGAAAACCTAAAAGATGCCACCCCAAAATACTAGAACTCATACAGCATAGAACTCATACAGCAATTCAGTAATGTGGCAGGAACAAAATCAATCCACAGAATTCAGTTGCTTTCTTATGCACTAAAAATGGAAATATAGAAAAGAAAGTTAGAGACTCAATTCCATTTACAATAGCACCAAGAACCATAAGATAACTCGGAATAAACCTAACCAAGGAGGTAAAGGATCTGTACTTGAGAAACTACAGAACACTCATGAAATAAATTGAAGAAGACACAAGAAGATGGAAAAGCATTCCATGCTCATGGATTGGAAGAATAAACATTGTTAAAATGTCTATACTGCCTAGATCAATCTATACTTTCAATGCCATCCCAATCAAAGTTCCACCAGCATTTTTCAAAGTGCTGGAACAAACAATCTTAAAATTTGTACGGAACAAGAAAAGACCTGGAATTGCTAAGGAAACATTGAAAAAGAAAAACAAAGCTGGGCATCACATTGTCTGGTTTCAAGCTTTACTACAAAGCTGTGATAAGCAAGACAGCGTGGGACTGGAACAAAAACAGACACATAGACCAGTGGAACAGAGTAGAGAGTCCAGATATGGACACGCAACTCTATGGTCAAATAATCTTTGACAAAGGAAAAAATATACAGTGGAAAAACGTCTCTTCAATAAATGGTGTTGGGAAAATTGGACAGTTATGTATAGAAGAATGAACCTTGACCATTCTCTTACACCATACACAAAGACAATCTCGAAATGGATAAAAGACTTCAACGTGAGGCAGGAATCTATCAAAATCCTAGAGGAGAACATAGGCAGTAACTTCTTCAAAATCGGCCACAGCAACTTTATTCAAGACATGTCTCCAAAGGCAAAAGAAACAAAAGCAAAAATGAACTTTTGGGACTTCATCAAGATGAAAAGCTTCTGCACAGCAAAGGAAACAGTCAACAAAAACAGAGGCAACCTATATAATGGGAGAAGATATTTGCAAATGATACTACAGACAAAGGGACGATATCTGAAAGGGGAATTCCTCAAACTCAACACTCAAAAAACAGATATGTCAAAAAATGGGCAGAAGACATGAACAGACACTTCTCCAAAGAAGATATACAAATGGCTAACAGACACATGAAAAAATGTTCATCATCGTTAGCCATCAGGGAGATTCAAATCAAAACCATACAGAGATACCACCTTACATCAGTCAGGATGCCCAAAATTAACAAGACAAGGAACGACAAGTGTTGGAGAGGATGTGGAGAAAGGGGAACTCTCTTACACTGTTGGTGGGAATGAAACTTGGTACAGCCACTTTGGAAAACAGTGTGGAGATTCCTTAAGAAATTAAAAATAGAGCTATCCTATGGCCCTGCAATTGCATTACTGGGTGTTTACTCCAAAGATACAGATGTAGTGAAAAGAAGGGCCATCATACCCCAATATTCATAGTGGCAATGGGCACAGTCATTAAACTGTGGTAAAAGCCAAGATGCCCTTCAACAGACAAATGAATAAAGAAGATATGGTCCATATATACAGTGGAATATTACTCAGCCATCAGAAAGGATGAATACCAATGTTTATATCAACATGGATGGGACTGGAGGAGATTATGCTGAGTGAAATAAATGAAGCATAAGGAATAACATGAAGGACATTAGGAGAAGGAAAGGAAAAGCGAATTGGGGGAAATCAGAGGGGGAGAAGAACCATGAGAGATTGTGGACTCTGAGAAACAAACTGAGGGTTTTGGAGGGGAGAGGGATGGGGGGTGGGTGAGCCTGGTGGTGGGTATTAAGGAGGGCACGTGTTGCATGGAGCACTGGTTGTGGTGCATAAACAATGAATGTTGGAACACTGAAAAAAAATAAAATAAAATTTAAAAAAAATCTTAGAGGATTACATAGGCAGTAACCTCTTCACATCAGCCACAGCAGCTTCCTTCATGACATGTGTCCAAAGGCAAGGGAAACAAAAGCAAAAATGAACTTTTGGGACTTTATCAAAATAAAAAGCTTCTGCCCAGCTAAGGAAACAATCAACACAACTAAGAGGCAATGGAAGAATGGGAGAAGATACAGATAAAGGGCTGGCATCCAAGGTCTATAAAGAACTTCTCAAACTCCACACCCAAAAAAACAAATAATCAATTTAAGTAATGGGCAGAAGGCATGAACAGACACTTCTCCAAAGAAAACATGCAAATGGCTAACAGACACATGAAAAAATGTTCAACATCATTAGCCATCAGGGAAATTCAAATCAATACCACATTGTTTGAGCACTTTAAATATATTATCCCACACCATGGAAAGCTGTGTAAAGAAAAGGAAAAAGAGGCATAAGATAAGACAAGAATAAAACCAAGACCCTTACCTCATCACCCCCTCCCTAAAGAACTGATCCCCACAGTGACCTAAGAAAACTCCCACATGATTATTTATAATGAGTTGAAATAGTAAACTTACCTACTTAGTAAGTCTGTTTATAATTTATTGTATGCTTAAATTAATATCAATTCCCTTTCAGTTTGAAATTTCAATTAAAAAGTCCTAATTGGAGATTGTGTCTAATAAAAATACCTAAATTTAGTTTGAATGTAGGGACCATCTGGTCACTAGAAAGACTGTTAGAGAAACACCTGTAGTCCAGCAGAGTCAGAGGAGAGAAGGATGGCTTATATAATTATCTCCTTCTTCTATAGAATAGGATTATAGATCTTAAATTTTTTAAAATATTTTATTTATTTGACAGAGAGAGAGATCACAAGTAGACAGAGAGGCAGGCAGAGAGAGAGAGGGAAGCAGGCTCCCCACTGAGCCAGAGAGCCTGATGCGGGGCTCGATCCCAGGACTCTGAGATCATGACCTGAGCCAAAGGCAGAGGCTTAATCCACTGAGCCACCCAGGTGCCCCTAGATCTTAAATTTTTTAAAGAAAATCTTCTTTTCCACCATCCCCTACTAAATGTCAGTAGTTTTCAGGAATCCATGTATACTTCATATCTCTTTTCATTCTACTTCCTCCTTATTCCTGCCTCTGGCCCCCTCCAGAACATCACAGTGACATTGCCAATGAAAACACATCTCTGTTGGATGTCCCACAGACACCTAAACCTCAAAAGTCCAAGGACGATTTTATCAAATTCCTTCACATTTCTCTTAAACTAGTCCCTTGTTTGTATTCCATATTTCCTCTTGAAAACCTTAAAACCCATCTTATTTCCCAAACTATGAATTTCAGTGTCATTTTTAACTTGGCTTTGCTTTATCCTAGATTTTACCTTCTAAATATCTCTCTGATTTGTTCTCTCCTTTTCATACCTATTCTTACTATCATAATCTGGGCCTTCAATATCAGTTGCTTTGGGTAAATCCCTATTGGGTAAATCTCTAGAATCATACATTCTCTGTACAATGACCAGTGTTCTACCTAAAATATGAACATATTATTCCATGTATGAATGATTGCAGTGGAGTCAGAGTCCCTAACATGACATACGAAGGACTCTGCAGGTTAGCCACTGCTTAACCTTGCAAACTTTAGCTCCTGCAATTTTTCTACAGGTTCCCCATGTCCTCCCCAATGTGAAAAAACTCAATTCTCATAACATACTAATTCCTTCACTTCTACATATATTTACCCTTGTCTTTTTGTGAGACTCATACTCATCCTTCAAAAATTGGATCAATATCATCCTCTCTGTGAAGCCTTTTTAAAATGGAAACACCTCCCATCCCTGGCACAAATATTCTTTCCCTCCCCAATGTTAATAGAGTATATAATGCATACCTTGGGAATACATAAAATTGTTGCTAAAGGGGCAACAGTTTATAACTGTTATGTATAAAGGTACTGCAAATAAGAAAGTCAATACGTATTTGTAGAATTTCAGCATACAGGATTAGCAAATCCACCACAGCAAGTATATTCAGACTCCTCTCTATATATGTTGTATATAATCTGGAGGACTGTTCAGCTTCTATTTCCCATAAATATTTTACATTCATCTAAACTATTATTTCTTTTTTTAAGATTTATTTACTTGAGAGTGAGAGAGACAAAACATGAGAGCATGGGGGGAAGGGCAGAGGGAGAGGGAGAGAGTCTCAAGTGCAGCCTGATGCATGACCCTGAGATCACTACCTGAGCAGAAACCAAGAGTTGTATGCTTAACCAACTGTGCCAACCAGGTGCCCCTAAGCAATTGTTTCTGTGTACCCATTGACTAGTTAACTCTGAGCTCCAGGCATCTTTTGAGTTTGGGTTCCTGGCCATAGAATAACTCTTGAGTACATAAAATGGCTGGCAGGGACAAAGACAATGAAATCTAATCTTACCACCAGTGAAAACAAGAATGATATTGCTGTTCACAGATGCCCCTTTCTGACCACCTTTTGCTTTACCAGTAAGAGCCCTTATATGTCTTAAAAGGAAGGCATTACCTATGGTGCATGTAGAAATAATTGGGATAAACTGTTACCTAGGTTCAAACTGGCTGTTTTACTAATTCAAAGTGAGAACTCTGTACATGAACCTCACATGACTCTATGAGATCACGGTAGAAAGCTGAAAATACAAAATGGACATTTACCAAACCCATCGTGCCTAATTTTCATGCAATTATTAACAATTATACTTCATTAAAAAAGAAAGTTTGGAATACATGCTAAATGTGCTATATGCTAGAACAATGGAAATAAACCAAGACTGTCTAATATATATGTATACATTGTTGTTTTGTGCACTATGAAAGATACAAAATAAGTATATGATGAGATCCCTACCTTCAAAGTTAAATCTCATTAGACATAATATATTCATCTGAGATAGAGAGCTATACAAGAGTGAATATTTTAAAAATGCAAAGTAAGTGGTATAAATTATGGAATTAAAATAATTCAACTGAGAAGCTGGATTATTTAGAGAAGGCTTCATGGAAGAGCTAAAACTTGAGCTAATAGGAAAAATACTTGTCTGTGTGTAACTGAAAGTAATCTGAAGACAGCAACACAAGTCACACACAATCATTATTATTTTATGGCACCTAGTATTGTAGTGGCAAACAACCTAAGCACACAAGCAATGAATAAAATGGCTTTAATGTTATTTGACTCTTAGCCTTACCTACTTAGCATTAGAGCTCCTGCCATGAACATATATGTCAGGCCACAGTAATCTCGCTTTTCTCTGCACTTTAGTTCCTGAAGCTGGCGTCTTGATTCTACTCTCCTTAGCCTGACCACCAGAGCCATCTCTGGTTTTCCCAGAAAGACCTCAGTAAACCACTAAGAGAGCCTAGCAGTGTCCTTAGGCTGCTCTGTGACTACTTGACTCTACTGACTCTCCGACTCCTTATATCACACATTAGCTGGTGTCTAGGCCTCATAAATGGAGCTAAGGCAGGACAATTATTGGGCTCATATCTAAGTTAATCATTCAAGAAGCACGCCACAAACATATCTATAGCTGGCCAAGGGAGATACCAAGGCTAATTGCCTGAGGCATGATCTGAGTCAACCTTGATAGTGAGAAAAGCCCTTTAGAAATTTGTATTGCTTTTCTCTGATTGACTTATTTCACTAAGCATGATACCCTCTAGTTCCATCCACGTCGTTGCGAATGGCAAGATTTCATTTCTTTTGATGGCTGCATAGTATTCCATTGTGTATATATACCACCTCTTCTTTATCCATTCATCTGTTGATGGACATCTAGGTTCTTTCCATAGTTTGGCTATTGTAGACATTGCTGCTATA